>JAGDQP010034480.1:0-20086 GCA_022664845.1 Lepisma saccharinum | reverse complement strand
TCCGCCTGCAATTAATGAACCACTTATAGTTTCTGAAGATAAGGATCATGAGAGATGTGAATGCGTCGAAGAATTTTACCCCGTAAATAAAGATTTTTGTTGCGTCCCGTCGAAGGATACAAAATCAGAACAGTCAGAGGTTTAAACGATGGGGAGCTGATGCAGCCATTTCGAGCCAGGCCTCCGATGAAATAAGAAAGTCACACTTGCGAGAAAGCTTAGACGACCAATTAAACTGTTGATGATTTCGCAAACTGAAGGCGAGCACTACATAAATTATTGTTATTTGGCCGACATATCACCCATTGGAAGTAAAGATCGAATAATTCAGAACATCGCCGTAAAGGAAATACAGAAGCCATTTAAATTTGAGAAGAGAAACGCTTCTGTAGATGAAGTCAGGTCAGTTGAGAGCAACACCGACCTGACTGGACATGATTACGAACAGCTTGGTTGTTTGTTGTTGAAACATCGTAAAGTTTTTACGAACTACCCGCGCTGTTGTAACAAATATTAGTACAGGATAAAAGTCGATACTCAGGAACCCATCGGCAATCGCACTCAATGCCGATTGCATACAAGCAACAAGTTACATTCAACAAGTTAGACAACAAATACATAAATAGTTAGAGCTTGGAATCATCTCCCCAGTGATCTCAAAGAATCATCACCCTTTAGCCAAAGTAAAGAAGAAATTATCAGGAAAGATACGATTTTGTATAGGCCTAACACGTTTAAATATCCATACGAAACTTTTGCAGTTGAATACAGAAAAAATCAATGATATCTTGATGAAGTTTCAAGGAGTGAAATACAATTCAAATCTTGATCTCAGTACTTCGTATCTTCAAATACCTTTAACCAAGGATTGTAGGGAGCTTGTAGCTTTATCTTACGAAGGACAAATGTATAACTTCATCGAATTTGTTGCGGGTACAAAAATGGAAGCAACGCTTTAATGAGCGCACTTCAGACAGTTTGGGGCACAACTGTTGAATAGAATTTACATACACGATATTTACTTACATAGACGATATTTGTATTCCTTCAAAGGACTCCCTCGAGCATCTTCAAACCACTGATGAAGTCTTTACAAACATGACTGTAAACTTGAGTAAATGCACTCTTGTAGCCGCTGAGTCTCTTTTTTTTAGGTTTTGTGATTTCACCTAAGGGAATTAGAAAAAACGGTAATCAAGTTGGACATAAGAGATTTACCATGTCCAACCAGTGTCAAAAATCTACAACGCATATTAGGACTCTTCAGCTGGAGCCATAGGTGTGTTTATAATTACGCGAGTAAATCTATATGATCTACTGACAAAAAGGAAAGAAGTGGAAAAGAGAGTCAGTCCATTGAGAAGGCTTCTAAAATTTGAAGATGGAGTTAAGCAAAAATATACTTTTCGAGCATCCTAGACTAGATCTAGATTTATCGTTAATAGTTGACGCAACTGCATCAAATAATCTGTGATGCTATTCGAACTGTACGAAGACGCGAAACACGCTACTGGATTTGCAGGAAGATCACTAAAGTCCTGTGAGACCAAAATACTATTACCGAGCCCGAGATGTTGGCAATGGTATATGTGATCAGGAAGTGGAAACATCTTTTTATGGACACAGACTTACCGTACTCACAGATCATCAAGCTCTTATTTATTTCAGAAAAAATGAATTAGAATTCTAAAATATATACATGGAACGTGGAACGTCAAGAGTTGGATATCACTGTAAAGGACATTAACGGGTCAACCAATATAGCTGCAGATGTTTTGTCCAGATTAGAGAAAGGCGAAGAGAAGATGATAGTCGTGAACGCCTTTCAGATATTACCAGGTTGGATAGAAAAATGCACTGTAGAAAATTTAGCTGCTATGAAAACATGATCCGACATTAGATAGAATTTTCAATCTTCCGGAATGACCAGAAGAACATGCAGATGGATTTCGTAATGCGAGAATTATCCAGGAGACATTCAAGCTAACAAAACGAGTGGGGGTAGCTAATAATTTTCACATGCAAGACAAATGGAGAATAGTCGCACCCAGTAAGCTGGTTCAAAAATATCTTGTACGAAATGGTTAACCGTAGGGGACACTTTGAAAAAAAAAAGACAATTTCTTTTGTTTTAGATTGTTTTGTTTGAAAAAACATGAGAAAAGACATATCATTTATGTTTGTGATTGTGTCATATGTGAGAAGACAAATCCCACACTTAGCCCCGATGAATCTGTTACACTTGATATCAGTGAAGAATCCTAGGGACGGATTCTTCCATGATATTGTCCACTGATATTATTGGAAAATTGCCTACTTCGCAGAAAGAGCTTTATAGTTACGTTTTTACTTGCTTCAACATATACAGCCGGTATATTGTTGCGCATCCTATTCCTTCTGCGACCACAAATAAAGTCCCATAATGTCTGACCTGTCTTTAAGTCATTTGGGAGTTCCTAAATCAATTCTATGCGAAAATGGTTCGTGTTTTACTTTGAAAAAGTTCTAAGAAAATTATAACAGTTTAACATTAAAGTACATTACGTGAGTCTATACCATCCTCGTGTAAATGTCGTTGAAGGAGTACTGAATGAATTTTGCGAGGTTATGGAGAGTATTTAGTAAGCTAAAACATGTTGAATGACCAAAATAGAAATGACCTTGCAGAAATTGTGGTTTTGATAAATTATTCATTGTGTGAAAGTTTAGGAGTATCTCGTGGGTCTCTTATGTTAAATGCAACGTCAACTTGTCCCATATTCGAACATCTGAAACTTTCTTCAACAGATGAATTTACAGATGAAGATGGGAGAGAGTGGAATAATAAATTAGTTGTGGCCGTTTTGAAAAGGAAAGAAGGAATACATAGAAGAAACGATAAGCGTCAAAGAGACACAAGAAAATAAAAAGGGTATTCAAGATGGAGATCTTGTTTTCCTACAACGGTAGTGCATCAGTAGTTTGGGGGATCAGAAAATCAAAAAGCGGTTTGAACTATATCGACTTCAATTGATATACACAAGAAAAGTTACAGAGAAAGTCGTGGAGTTAATGGATCTCTTGATGAAAACAACCACTTGATTACAGTCCGTGGAAAGATGTAAAATATGGAAGCCGACGGAAAAAAGCGAGAAGTTATGGATATACATGATGAGTCGACATATACCAGAGAACAAATCTTACTCTAAGCAGAAACCAAAATTGGACGAGGAAAATAAAGGAAGGTCACCAGTGGACGAACAGGAAAATGGATCTGAGAATGACGGTATTAGACTGAAGTTGGAAATTAATTATATCCATAGAGATTACTGAAACCCGATATGTTGGATGAGAAAAACAGAGGGAGAAAATTTATCCCGAACAATCCTGAACAATTTCGTAAAATCAGTTACTGATCATACAATTATAAATTACATAAAACAACGGAATGCTAAACCCGGTTAAGGCGAAACTTTTGTTTTGCAATTTCATGATGCCTATATAACTTAGAAATAGAATCATATAAAAAATATACATAGTAAATTTTGTTAATATCTACATATCTTAAGAAGCACGTCGTTGGGTAATGTTAGAACTGTTTATTTAACTTTTGATATGATAGTGTTAAGAACAACGATACGTGTGGCCCAAGTGACGGTGACGGACACAGAGTTGAGAAGAGATGCACCTGACTCGGATATAAGGGATTTTAGTTTATGCAGTGCCTGAATGAAAAGACTAAAGAACTTGCGGTAGCGAAAGTAGGGAATGAAGCAAAACGCACTGTTTCGGGAATTATAGTCCAAAGTATAATATAAGAAGTGTTCCAGTTCTACCAGGATAAACTTTTGATCAGGCGGGTTGGAAATCCCACTTATGATGTATAGAAGAGTGATGGAGGATCGATCAGAAGTGATGATGTATCCAGACCGTGCCTATTGAAGACGACGGTGATAGGGATTAGAGCCCGTTCGGGAGCCATATGTAACAGGTATAAATTTTGGTTTACGTCCCGCCTGTTATATACACATACAGTGTGAAGTATTTTTCTGCCAGCTACAAACAATCAAACAATGCGGAGAAGAATTGCAGCTAGCCCAGCCGATGTAGCAGTCTTAGTAGAATAGAAGCCAAGAGTTGGCGCCACGTATCAACCAGTCAAGTATAGTGGATTAGTGTGTCTGATGTTTCTCGAACTGAAATACATTTAATAGACGGTGATACAAAAATATATATGAACTATTGCTAATAAGATAAATAGTTTATATGAGTTTTACTGTAGATATATGTAAGTAAAAGTGCATGTCTTGTAGTAGTTTATGAACCACCACCGAATATATTGAAAAGCAGCGGTAGTCACAGCAGAAGCAAACCAATTGAGGAAAGAACCCATTTCCTCCCACAAGAATAAGAACTATGATGTGGTTGCATGTGTAAATAGGTGCCTTAATAAAGAACCATGTTTTTGGTTTCTCGAAGCTGAGGGTTTCAGTGATAATTATCTTTTGGAGGAAGTCCCATCTTGGAAGTGTCTGTGGACTCCCACATAGGTATAACACTTGGCGGAGGGACTGTGCTCTCTCCCACGGGACTCGTGGTGGCTTCAATATGCGCTCACTGGGTGAATATTGGAGGAGGTACTTTGATTTGCCTCCCACATAGTAGAAGCTCACAAGTGTGATCCCTGCAGCTGAGCTAACCTACTATCCAGGAATAACAGGGGATCTCGGCCTGGAAGTAAGTGCAGTTTTCGGGCACTGCACAGTACGATCGTTTATGCAAGAATCAGGTAACTGCATAAGTACGATCGGTCCCGGTCCCCGTTATAATATTACAACAGTTCATGGATTATATTAAAAGGTTGGCGATTTATTTAACCAATTCTTTGATTTATCATAACGATTGAAAACTTTTATATTGAATTTCTCAGATATCCTGTAAATGTGACTTGGGTATTTTTATAAATAACCCCACGATATTTATCAAGTAAATTAATTTGTAACATGTTGGACTTATGACCTTTTCGCTTAAAAAAACTTAAAACGTTACAAATTGAGGCGCCTCATGCATTTATACTGATTCATATATCAACAACTGTAGACACAATTATTCCTCCTGAGGAAGAGAGTCTCATCTCACTTGATTCACGAAAGAAAGTAACTATCTCTGGATTGACGATATGTTGTGCGAGGAGTCGTAAGTACCGGAGCATCTCCTCGTAATTCGCCGGAATGCTGCATTCAGTTTGTGGAGAATTTACGTTATTTGTGAAAGGACTCTAAATTTCTGTCCTCGCTTGAGTATCGCACAAGGGAACATCATCCTGTTTGACATTGTTTTCCTCACTTTCGTAAGAGTTCCGGCACCAAATATAACGTCTCGTAACCGATCTATGTTGGGAATGGGATGTTATCAACTTGCATATCATATGTAAGCGAATACTTCAGGCACATTGAGATTCTTGATAAGTCTTATTTGTAAGGCACTGCAACATTCTGAATTCGTGTTCTTCGCTTTTCTATCTTTATTTATCTTGCCAAATGCCATGCCAGTGGTATGTATCTTCGGGCACTGGATAATATAGATGAATCGTGTTGAGTTCGGTGTTCGCCAGATGCTCCCAAATTGCAAAAACATACTTATTTTTACGCTGCAAAAAACTATTGTCCATAGAGATATGTATGTGTTTCGTATCAATATGAAATAAGTTACGCATGTACCAAAGCAAGCAGCTAAAACCTCATTTGGACCTTTGTCACTAAAATGGTAACTGTAAAGAGAAATAATGGCGTGTTCTGTTCTGAGCCAATATGAATGGTAGATATCTTCTACTGATGATTTCAGGATGCTAACCCCGAAAATGGAAACTATTACTTTCTTTCTACTGCACGTAATACTCTAAAGACGCTGGATTATCAGAAAACCCTTTTCATAAGACACTCGCATAATCGATACAAGTGTCCGCATTAAAACGACCTACCAGTATAGTTTTATATCGAGGAAACCATGAACTTAACAAAATCTGACCCGTAAAGTTTCATACATAACTGAATCATCTAGGTTTTCCAACCAAACTTTCCAACATTTTCCCCGCACAATGTTGGTCCATACCTAGTCGGGTAAAGTAAGTGTTCATTTGTTTCATAGCGCACTGGTCTCGTCACGAGAGATCTCAACGAGCAACAGAGGCGCCAAAATAGTTTATATTACCCTATGTGGAAAAAAACAGACAAAAGTAATGCAAATATCGCTAAGAATGGACTTTCCAACTTTTAGCACGCAATACTTCAATTCTTTGTTGCTCTGAGCCGATCGTTATGCCTGGTCGTCTGATGTTTATGCTCCTTAAAAGTACGTTCTTCCTTTGTCACTAACTACAAACCCATTTTCTCTGTTTGTTATATTATCAGTCATTTCCATTTTACTGATTCCAGGACTATTTTCTTGTTATGGACTGTTTCCAGCTTTGCCTTTCCTATATAACTGTATTTAATAGTTCTCATATGTTCTTTCAATCTCCATTGCACGGCCAGTCTATCCAATGTAACACATTCGCATTTTATTTTATGCACTTCTGACATTCTTATTTTAAGTGCACTAAATCGGAGTTCTGAGCATCATTTTATTTGAAGAACAGAGGAAAAGAATGTTCTTTGTTCATTATGTTGACTTTAAACGATAGTATTTTAAAATTCCACAGCTACTATTACGTATACGTGCACTTCAAAGGGCTAAGATATGGCACTCATATCAATTTGCTCAAAAATGAAGTAAGTACGTTCTTTCTCTGTAGTCTGTATTTGTAGTATATAAATTAATTAAATAAATGTTAATAATACCTAAATAACATATCATATAAATATGAAGCTTTAACCGAATAAAAACATAAACCAAATGTTCCGGAAATATTGTATGTAAGACTGTTCGCATTTCACGTAAAATGTTATTTTAACACAGAAGAACACAATTAAAACATCTCGAAATGTAAAACTGATCAGTGGATGCTATCAAGGCTTAATATTACAAGACTTACCAATGCAAATGGCCAGTAAGATAAACCGTAACAGAAAATACTATCAAACAGTTCAATACAATGCATCTCGTGCATTACATTTTCCTTGACAACTTTTACCACTTCACAAAACGACATCCAGACTTGAACTCATTTCAATAAATTAAAATATCAACTGACAGTACTAACTAATAAATGCTTCATGAAAGTTTTGCCTGGGTGGATGCCTGGTTGTTTGGGGAGTGCGGGCCTGTTGGGTCCTGCTCAGAGTTCGATTTTTTTCTCAAGCTATAATTAAACTCTCATCACAATCATATAAAAATTAAATTCAAAGGACGAAAATGGCCTAAGATGTCCAAAAGTCTCGCCTGAAGGCTCTTCGGGACCAGGTAATTATATTACATTCTATTACATATGTTATAATTTATTTGCGTTAAACATTAGTTTAGTCATAAAAATACACCCACATACCCGATTTCGCGTAGTAGGTACTAATATCGTGTGGAGTACCATCTAGTCCGTCTTCGCATCATCTATTAGAGAAGTGGAAAAGCCTCTGGCTGGAGCCAAGTCGCCTAGACAGCTGCCCACAACTGTGTATTTTTGTAGATTAGGTACTTGGTGCAAACGAGTCTTTTCACCGTGTTCCATAAGTGATAATTTAGGTTTGCCTGAACCGAATGTGGTTGCCACACAATTAGTCAGAACTATTCATAATGTGCCTCGAACGAATGCTGGACAACTGGTACTTTATTCTTTTGGTCAATCTCATTGATGTGTGAGTTCTTGAAGTCTGAGTGAATGCAAGCGATATCCTAGAAGTGCAACGCGGTGATCACTACTACACGGTGTGTTTAGAAGACTCACAAGCCCAACACATAATACGTAAACGCACTGCGAACCTATATAGATAAAACGCCGGGTTTCAAGTACCCTCATGATAAGTGTGATCTATATCTTTATGACAGTCGTGCCAAGTACAAATTCAACTTCAACCCGAAACCACTGCTATCATACAGTATTGGGAACACCAAATTTTGCCTTTTCTTCAGTGTGTAATTACAGTGTTCTAGAATCCCGATGAGAGACTGTGTGTGGTTTCGTGGTGTTAACAAAGACCTTAAATAAATGACATGAGAGGTGGTTTTGCAGCTCATTTACGTTATGGAACCAATAGAACGCATCACAGACCTACTGAATATGCGCCAGAGATCACCTGTTTAAATATTAATGTGATAAGAGTCAATGTCTCTTGCCTGTAAGCAGAGACAGTTATACACAGACCCCCAATGGTCACAGCTATTAAGTACCCGTGGTTTGTCGATGCGCTATTAATTTGGATAGTAATACCTACCTTGAATTTTTGCATGGTACTTTATTCCGTGATAATATGCGGCAATGACAATAGTTTTCTACAGCAGTTTCTTTGAATCATACGGTGACGATAACATCTAAAGATGGGACTTACAGTTCTCATTGTAACCCAAAGCTCTTTGTTCCTAAACAAGATCAAATCAAGCACCGCATACTTCCAAAGGATAAACCTAACCACTCATTTATAGTAACCCATGTATATTGCGTATTTGTATTTGCCCCTTGTAGTGTTTCTGCTGTTAAGGCTCCATATATTTTCTTTCTAAGTTTAGTAGTTGATTTTGAAGTAAGTATAGTATCAGATTTACCTCGATTTTTATACATTTTCGAATTAATGATTGTTGCAGCATTTAATAAGTCCTTTTATCAAATGTGTTATATAGCTGGATATAAAGAAGACGTCGTTGAATGTCCGTCTCCTTGAAAATGTATTCAAAGCTCGTACCGGCAGCCAAAGGTATAAAGGACGTACATTCGTTGAAGAAGAAGCATACGTAAAATCATTGCAACTGCTGAAGAATCAGATATTCAATAGCGTTATGAAATTGAAGATCTTTTTTTGTATGTGTTCCCGGACTTATGTGTTTTGAAGGTTAGATATTTTTTTTAAAAAATCTCGTATAGAATATAGCGGTGAAAAATATTCAAATGGAAAAATCGAAGACTTATATTCCGTAATTGATGAAAATTATTTAATAAGAGATTTTTTTTTAATATAACGACTAACTTTTCGCTTCGTTTGAGTTTATTACTCCACTTTTCTAGTAAAAAATGTGTTGAAAATAACAGACAAATATTACTTTGATTATCTTATGAAAATTATGTTCTAGTACAAGGCGTAAATAGTGGACAGTATTCACTTTAAAAGCTAAAGGGACACCTATAATTAAGCTAAACAATATAATTATTTTTAAGATGTTAACAAGTTTCTAAAAGTTAGAAATATTACAATGCTAAGAAAAAATATCAATTCATATTTTCCCAATTTTGGAAACCAATTCATATACTGGGAAAGAACAAGATATCTTTCCAATTTTATTTCCTTTGGCATTGTGAACGTTCTCTTTGTAGATCACTGTTTGTGTTCCTAGGTTCTCATGAGAAATGTTAAATTTTTAAGTAAGTTCATTTTTAAGTAATACGTATGTGAAGCCTATTTGTTTGAGACCCAAATAGATGTCGCATTCGGCACAATTAAAATACTTGAAGTAAATGTTTGGAAGCAGAACAAATATTAATATAGACATTTATATTTTCTTTATTTCTATATACGTTAAAAAAGAGTCTAGAACAAAACTTATCATTATTGAATTTTTAACAAACATAATTTCCAAAGGCAGACCACATTTTACAGTCATCTTGTAAAGCTTTAACTATGTAACTGCTGACATATTTCTTCTGCTAAAAATTGTAATGGAAAATTGTAGACGCTTTAACAGTTCCACTAGATGAGAAACAGGCATCCCTTTGTCCACATAAACAATTTTTCCTTATTTCCAGAAGCATCTTTAAGTAGAAATACTATCTTCCCATAATTCAGTTATCTTGGAATTGAATCCAGGAGCGTAATATCTTGATTTTGGTTTGAGAACGTCACTTAAAGTTTAGAACAGTATCTTAAAATTTGCCCAGGATAACTACTTATCGTTTTAGCTCGTATTGTTTCTCGCTTTAACCGTATTATATGTATATTTATTTTCCCTTAAAAGTGCATAAGACAGACAGAGCTTTAAATCACGTTGTAAACATGATTATGTATCAACTAAATTATAATATAACCCGAATATCCTAGAAGACATATAAATGCGATCTGCTTCGCTAGAGGTAAATAATCTGAAATTCTCGATTCATTTGCTGTAGACGAAATTAGTAGGCATCTGCAAAACAAATTCTGATTCTGAAATTATAATTTCAGTCCCTTATATTCTTCTTCTAAACATAATCTACAGGTGATTAACTTATACGACGAAGTTCTATATAACCTATATACCAATCGTATTGTGATAATACATTTTCCGAATAATTTTTTAACTGAAATGATTAATACACATGTTGATTTTCTAAATAACTCAGTCTGGGAACTATATTTTCCATGCCACTATACACACATTCCTCAACATGTCTCGTACTAGTGCATGCTTGTTTATTAAGACAAGTGGGAACAAATATAAAAACTTACCATCAGCTGACGTCACTATCTGCATGTGAGCTGAATATCTATCTACGAGTCTTCTAATAACATCAATCTGTTCTAACGTTAGTTGAACTGAATCCAGGTACTGTGAACTACATGGAACATACGCTGACCAAAACTGAAATTAGAAACCAGAATAACTATATTACAGCTGAGCATCAAAGAAATGAGATGCAATCTACTTCGCTAGAGATCGAGTCGTTATTGGCAAATGTTTGGTAACAATAATGATTTCCTACACTAGCCAAGGAATAAAAGCAATATTTAAGAATAAAAAGAGTTCCAAGTAATCTTTTATCAATAACCTGAAATATATGTGACAAAAAATTGTTATATTCTGTACAAGGAAAAATGTCTCAATGAACACAATAAGACAATTTTGTGTCAAATAGCTTTCAGATTATATATACAGGATTACCACAAACTTTTTCTATCCGTTAATTTCGTTTTTATCCCTTATCAACATATATGCAGTATAATACAAATTGTTTGAATATCTGTTGTACGTATGTCCTTAAGAAGTCCAAAGTTTTAACGAATGAAATTTGTATCTGATATGAAAGTAATTGTTGAAACTTGTAATCTGAGGTTTGCCTTTGCATAACGACTATCTGTGTTAAGATGGTACCGGAAAATTAAGAAGAGGATAGAGGTATATACTAAAGATGTTACAAAATCGAATAAGGAACTTTTTTAAAAAAAAATTAAAATTAACGAAAATTTATATCCAAATGAAATACAAATAGAAAAACATATGTTTGTACCAAATTGCAGCGAAATTGAAGATTGGAAACTTTTATAATAGTGGCACATATAGCGCCTAAAGATAAAATTTTCGTCACTACAAACCTATATGTCAATTATCCGAGATTTGGTAACAGTGAAGCGATACTAGCGCCACTGAGCTGGTTGGAAGAATAAAGGGGAAATAAAAGTTAGACGTGTAGAAGAAATGGTAGAGGTTGTGTGTGTTTTATTTAAACGAGAAAGTTTTCAGTCTTTGAAATAATTTTGGTGAAATAATGTTTGGCATTGAACTTAAATCAATCTGAGAAAAAAATACGTGCACCGACTTAACAGTACAAGTGATTTTGTAAACAAATCTAGGTTTTAAGTCAGCTCTAAAAATTAATTAAAGTTATTTAATTAAAGCAAAGTAAAAGGCAAGGAAGATAATTTGCGAAAGAATTAAAACATGAGGACTGCTATTAATAAGGTAAGACTTTGAATATATAAATTAGTAACTTCCTCTTGTTGATTTTAACACTCGAGCTTTAGTGTTAAAATCAGATAAACATTGGAAATCATTTAATTATATTACTCTGAAGTAATAATGTATGAATTAAAGTTTGCTTTCTCTTTTTAATCAATTAACATAGAAAGATTGCTATAATCAAGTATAATGGATTAATGGCTATAGTATAATTTAATTCTTCCTTTAATAAGCTGATATAAGTTCATTTAATAAAAAGAATCTTGAAGCTTCACTGAGTCACAGAGTTTTGTGGCAGTGTGAGGGTAGTGCGTATCTGTATCTGTATCACGAGATTTTTGGAAATTCTATTAATCATGATTCGAACACATGGAAGCATAGTGTGAGTAAGTGGGAATTTTGGTTTGGTTTAAGTGTGTCGAATTCTGTTGGTATTCTTCATAGATTGTTGAATTTTTGAGTCTAAGGTATAATTTCGGTTCGGGAGTAATTATTTCTAGTGGTAATTTTTCGTAAAACGTACGAAAATGACATAAGTTTTCTGTCAATCGTCGGATTTTCGATCATACAACCGGTGAGGTATTTCGCTATTCTGATCAGATTTTTTTTTAAATTCATCGCAAATTTGGTAATTTCTCCGTTACAAGTTACACAGAGGAAAATTAAATAACGTACGTTTTTACTGAAGTGTTACAGAAAGAAAATTATAGTTAGGGAATTTAATAATTTTGAAATCAATTACGTACACAATCTAAAAAAAATAAATAAACTTTTGTATTCCTCATAAAATTCGAATCGACTTACGGAACTATTTAAAATTATTTCGTAACTTTTAATAATATAAACAAATGTTAAAAGCACCGTGAACCTTGAGTTACACTTACATACAGTATTTTGCCATGCATTCTATAGGCTTATAATTGAAACGTGCGAGCGAATACGGTTTATCTCTAATATTCATTGACAGATGTCGACACAACCTAAGTATTTTTAACTAAAACAGATTCATACTTAAAACATTATTAAACTGTCTGTAACACTAGTTTATCTCAGAACTTGGTCGCAAGTTTCAGCTGTAATATTGAGCAATATTATAAAAGTAGCTATGTGGAAATGGAAGAAGTAATACACCTTCTTGTTTCTATTGTTGGGTCAGTTTAATATAATATTTCAAATATGAATGACTAAGACCAAGAGTTGTGTAATTAAGATTATTCGGCAAATATACTTCAATGTAACAATGGGAGTAATAATTGTAAAGATGTATTCAAAATATTTTTAATGGAAATGAATAATTAAGGGCTTCGTGCTGTAAGAGAATTTCTCCAGTTTATCAAACTTTTCGGGATATAGAAAAATACATAAAAGTTTCTATGCAATATGTGATACCGCTTGTTTTTGTCCATAACAGTCCATACACAGGCCTTGGATTCAGGTGAGGATTCCCTTTCTTGCGCCAATACAAAAAGGAATTTTATAGTACATGTCTCCACAGGAAGGTGTAAACAAGTAAAAAAGTTGTGAAATCCCGTTTTGGCACCAAGCACTTCAATTGCTCTCAGTAGAAAAGAATGGAAATATTTTAATAGGGTCCAGTCAAATTCGATATTGATCCGAAAAAAATTCGAGTAAGCATGAAAGTAAAGGTAGTACTACTTTATCTAAACAACGTATCAAACCTTCCTATCAAAGGTAAAAAGTTAAATATTGTGTTTTTTCCTTTTTTATGTCGTCATTACCGCTATTTACATACAACGAACTGTTACAAAGTTACCACCGGTTTAAATGTTGTATATTTCAATTTAACCGAATAACGATTTTCTTAAAAAAAATACAAACATATAGTTTAGCTACAGGGGTAGGCAAAATCTGGTAAATCGAAAAACGGCTGGATAGAATAAGACCAATTTTGAATATCAGTGACAGGGAAGAGCATCATATGACATATCGTTCCCAGAAAGTTAAATATGAAGTCACTTTTAACCTACGTTTTTTTGTTTAGCAGAAAGGGGCTTTATAAACTGGAATTTGGAGAAAGCCTTTGGTTCATCATTCTACCATTGGAGTCGATGGCATGGCGCTAACCATTGTGCTGATGAGTGGTGGTCGCAGTATTGGAGTGAGTCGAGCCGATTTGAACAAACATCGTTGTCAGGGAGGAGACGGAGCACTCGCAACCGTCTTCGGTGATATTGAAAACGTTGTAAGAGACAAGATTTGTGCTCGACAGGGGACGCAGTGGATAACCAAGTGCTGCAACCGATGATAATAAGGCAAGCGCACTTGAGGCAACCATTGTGAAGAGCCTCAAATCCCTCACAATACATGGATATCCTTCCAGTAGTTGTACATTGTAAAACAAGAGGTATTTAACGCCCTACAATTACGTGTGGAGTACTAATGAATATTACTTTAACTATTAAGTTTATTTGCTAAATTGAGCTAAGTCTTATTTATAAAAACTTTTAATATTAAGCAACAATTATGCATGTAATATCTTCTTGACACAGTAAACAAATTTTTATTCACTTTTACTAGCACAAGTTCCGAACTAACAAATTCAACACTAAACCTTACACGAGACACGGTGGCTAAATAGTATAGCGTTCATCCTTGGTGCTAGGTGTCATCAGTTCGATCCTTGCTCGTGTCATATAGGTTTTGTGGTGGATAAATACCGTATACGTGGGTTTTCTCGGGATCACCCCATTTTTACATTCCAGCAATTTACCCCATCATCATCAATCCAGCCTGAGTCAAAGTTGCCTAAAGGCGTTATAAATTAAATTAAATAATCTTCAAACCTTACACAAGCGTTTTGTATCTTTGTACAGGTATTGCTTTACTCAAGATAAATCCGGTCCGTAGATTACATCACAGTTATAAAACCGATTCAGGACAAGGTTACGGACAAGATAGATTTTGTCTCCTTTTGTGCAATGTTCATGTAAATTGTAAAGATGCCGGTAGACAGAGGTTCTGTTGTGTGAAGACATATGAGGAGCAAACATACAAGTCTATTTTTAGACAAAAAACATGTTTTGTTCTTTTTAAGACTTGAATGAAGAGCTTCATTGAATAATACAAAGTAATTTCCTGATAGAAGTACTTATCCTATCGAAATATGTACATCTTTGATAAAATTACTTTGCATGTTTCAGTGCAGCTCTTCAATGACGTCTTGAAAATAACAAAACTTTATTTTATCTAAGAACTTGTGTCTTTTTGCTTGTTTCCTCTGCATATGGTCACTCCAGGTAAGAGTTTCGTCCATGTGAACTCTTACATTTTTGAACACCTTGCGATGTGGATATTTCCGTTCACTACGTTAACTTAAATTTCACCTAGAATTATGTTCTTTAAGTAATGTTTTATTCCTATGAGTGTCAATATACATTTTATTGGATTTCCTAATAACCCGTCAAGATGCACCAATCCCTGATACCTTTAAAATTTTGATTGAAGTGTGTCGCTTTTTTATTTAGTAGACTGGGTAGAGATGGTTTTAAAAATTGTGTATTGTCAAACTAAGAATGAAATTGCGTATATTTCAATGTAAAAAGTAGGTCAGAAAAGTACAGAGGAAGATGTAACGGACCTAATATAGAGATTTATTGCTCCCCAGTCTTCATTGTAGTTAGTTAAGACTGTACCTGTTCTGATTTTTTTTACAGAATTGTTTTTCTCTGTTATAGAGATATAATAACTGCCACGAGCGAATCGACTTTTCTATATTATAGTATTTAAATTTGACTCAAATTCGATCATGTTGTAATAAATCAAATGCTTATCAGAAATCAAGCACGACTAGTACCGCAAACATGAAAGGGATTAATTGTTTGTAACACTTCTTCTGCCACTTATTGTTAGGTACTAGTAGCTCTATGGTGCCTGGGAAAACCGGACTGACTAGTAGGTAGTAGGTTGTGTTGAGTTACGTAGTTATAGAGATATTGACATACATTTTTTTCAATCACTTTCGACAAGATAGATAAGGAGCATAAGTTATTTATAGACCTGTAATTTAGAGTTTGCACTTTAGGTTTCTTTGGAAGTGGCGCACCTCTTTTTCCTTTTCCATGGCTGGGAAAATAATCGTTACTTAAAGACAAGTTTATAATAAGACTTAACAGAGAGAGATGAAATGGAAGTTTTGTGTTCAACATTGTTTTTTTTTATAATACTGTCTTAATAAGCAGTAGCATTGCATTTTAGTTGTTTTCGTTGCTCTCTCCACTTCCAACTCTTTCAGTGAAGGTAAAAAAAGAATCTGATAAACTTTTAATTTTTCGTGTATTGAAATAACTCACGTTTCTATAGCGGATCTGGCAGAAATTTTTGAACTAGTTTAATCAAAAGTAATAACTTATTAAATTCGGGTTATTCACGTTGCTAAGAAGTCAATATGTAAGGTTTACCCTACTGACTTCTTATCTGTGAATGTTATTATTCCACATACCCTTGGAGCATACACATCCAAATTTAAAGTTTTACATTTGTAATATATGTATATATTGTTATCGAATTATTTGTATGATTTGAGTGAATCTCAGTTAAATACTCTTGTACTGTAACAAACTTCGCGCTCGTCAAAATAAATTGTAGTACAGCTTTGTTTCTATCTGGTTTCATTATGTCTAAGATTTTTCAAGTGAACAGTGATCAGAACTGCTTGTTGGTTCGTATACTTTGTGTCAATGCATATTATTTAATCATGGGCTATGATCAAATCAAGCTGTGATTTCCTTGATTCTTTTATCCAGGTGGGATGGTTTGTTGACAAGTTGAACAAGCTGATATACAGTATATTCAAAATATTCTTTAAATATATATTTTTTTAATTCCATATTCTCTGAAGACTGTTCATGGTCTCAGCACCGATCACATCAAACCACTGCCACAAAGCATAGTAAAAGCTTGTATTCGAAACCCAGCTCCAATTATTAGTGTAGAAATATTAATAGCAATGAAACACATAGACAAGAGATGAAAACAACAGTTACAGTGCGAAAGAGAGGATACAAAAGTAGATATAATTTTTCCGCGGGAAAATGAGTATTTAACCTTACAAAAAATGTAAGCGCCAAATTATGAAAAGAAAACTGTTATTATAAAATGGTTTAATACAGCTCTGTACGATACATCTCGCACTATATCTTGATATCCATTGCAACTACCAATTAACGAAGTACATGCATTTCTATTATATAGCAGAATACGGTAAATAACATCACCATACACAATTAAAAGAAAAACTTTGATCTTCGGCCCGTTACGATTCGCCCATTTACAGCCAGTTAAAATAAACACCCATGCCCCTGCCGGGACTCGAACCCGTGACCTTCGAGCCGCAGACCGATTGACCACCCAGCCGGCACACCATTTTAAAGTGTTGTTCCATTTTACAATTTGGATCTTACATCTACCCTCTCCCCATTGGTAATGTGACATATTCAATTACACTTGTCAACAAAATGAAGGATCACAAATGTAATTGTTTTTAAAAAGAGTGCGAAATACAATGTTCTTTGGGGTGCTGAGTTCAAAAATGGCCACCGTTTGTCGCCAGCGCCCACCCTTTTGTTATGGCTGGTATTAATTGATTTTTATTTATGGCCTTCAGGCATCTAATGCTCAAGTCAGGATAGTGGAAGGGAAAGATGCGGAAAGATGTCGGCCAGGGCCTAAAATTAAGGCATCTCGGCATTTACCTCGCCTGACAAGAAATCTCCGGAAAATCTTCAGTCAGTATGAACATTTGTAACCACAGGAGTCAAAGTCAAAAGTCACAATACAACCTTATAATTTCCAAAAGTCAATAAAATTAAGCATAGTAAAATACAAATGTGGAATGCTAAGAATGAGGCCCATTTTGGAGTATATGATTAAGTGGTCGCTATCTTGGATAAAGTTTTTTTTTTTTAAATTGCAAGTTGATCATGTGTCATATCAAACAATATAAGAATATTCTCAGAAAGCCATTCTATGTGTTAGATTTGACCTAAGTGTTACGGTATTGAAGGTCAGGCGCTGCTACATAAATGAACGCATGTACTAGTGCGGTTGCTTAGATCAAATATTAGCCAGAATCGTGACATGCTGGATTACAGCGATAGTTTTTTCATAGTTCTTCTATATCCTGAGTACAATCAATTTATAGGGAGGTGCCCGATATTTGGGTCCGTCATCTTGAAATACGACGCCATTTTAATTTCCTTCAAAGTTTTACGAATTTTCCTAAAAAAATCGCTGATTATCTCCCCAATAGTACAGTTTATAGTCACAAGTATTCAAATATCTTATTTACCATTAAATTTCCTACAATTGGAGCCCAATACCGCTTTTGTAGCTTTCATAGTTCTTTAGATACAATCTTTCAAAGTTTTGATATGTTGTAGATGTTCGACTTGTCTTCAAAAATCACTATTATCTCCCAATGCTTTAGTTTCCACCAAACCATTATCGATTAACTTTTATTTGCAATAAATTTCTTACAATCTGAGTCATTACCGCTTCTGTAGCTTGTATAGCTTTCGAGATAAACGTTTTGAATGTTTTCTTTTTTTAAAAAAAATAGCTTTTACTTAAAAAAATAACTGATTATTTCGCCAATAGTATAGTTTACAGCAAAAGGTGTTTGCATATGTTTTATGTAAAATGATATTTCCTATAATTTGAGTTTAATACCGCTTTTGTAATTTTATAGTTTTCGAGATATAAACTTTCAAAATTAAAACTTTTTATAGGTTGCAATATGAACCTGGAATACCTGTAGTTTGTTGGGTTTTGTTGAATATACCCACTGTAGTTCGTGCATAGTTCTTGTCCAAACGTGGATGTGGGTCCGACCTGTGACTGTAGTTTCCTTCGGTTTGCGTCTTGAAGGGACTGTGTGAAGCTCAATCCGCCGTACTAGTTTCTGACGATAGATGACAGTGCAACATTATTGACAGAGGTGTAAAAATAATGAGCAATTAGTATCAGGTAGTTTACGTGGCGAATACGTCGATTCATAGAGTACACTACCCCAATGTTGTCGGACATAGGATACATGAAAGAGGCTGCCACCGCTGCGGCAAGAAACTCGATGACAATGATTGGATATGCTTGAGAGAAGCGAGTCACAAAACGTTCGGTACAATCTTCCAACACAACAGAGATGGACATAGGGGTGACATCCACAAACATAGTAGGAAGGACAAAGTCGGGTTGAAACAAATCAGAAGGCACTGATAAAGTTTTCTTAAGCTGAAGCATTGTCCACCGAGAAAAGATATTTTCTGTGAGAGCAGACACTAGCGGAAAACTCAACAATGTAAGCGGAGCGACGAAACTAAAATAGCCAGCAATGAATGTTTGGAGACCAGAAGGGACCATCGAAAAAAGCGTTGGCGCAAATTGCAAAATATGAAAATACTTAGGCAAAATAGACACTTGCATAGTTATTGTTGACACTTTAATTCCTAGGTAAACGAGTTCCTTGGTAAACTCTAATACACTTTTCTTAATATTAACTTGAAGTATAGAGTTGTAGAGTATGTACACTGCGTGATTGTGGCCCATTCTACCAGCCTTTTTGCGATAGTCAACGCAGACAAACTCGACACAGAAGACAAAGTAGGAGGGTTCATCGACCTCTTCATAATCCAGTTGATTTTTAGGTGGATTGTTTCGCTGACCCGGTCCAGTACGAAGACTCCGTTCCTAAGCCGCTAATGCAACTCCAAGATCCTTTCGCCGACCCTCTACATGAATTTGACATTCAATAATAAGATTTACGGTAGCCTTCAGACGACCCGCGCCTGATGTTCTTGTATTTGTCCGAGGCTCCCTACGTCGATACTCATTGCAGTCTTCGAATCCAGGAACCCTCAAAGGTATTACCCGATGATTGGGAATTCTGGGGACTACTCATTCAAGATATCAGCGAAATCCAACCTGCACCTTATGTGAACCATCCCGTTGAGGAAGAAGAGCCAGAGACACCCAGAAACTCTGCTTCAGACAGAGACCCTTTTGAAGATCGGAACGCCTCTCTTCCTCCGTCGTACGGTTTGCCGAAGTTTCTCAATCCTGAGATAGTGAATATTGTTTCGCTCTCTGGAGGTTGGTCACCGCATCGCCTTTATATCATGTTCTGCTGGATAACTGTCCCTTTGCCATGCGTGGTACTTCTCGTTGGCTCTTACCAATTGTTGAGGACATGCCAGCAGACATCTTAGAAGTTCCTCCCCATTTAATATTGAACTCCTTTCCTGTTTTTGTGATCGAGAAACCAGACGGCAGCGGAAGGATAATATACGACAGCCATGAT
>JAGDQP010034479.1:0-11225 GCA_022664845.1 Lepisma saccharinum | reverse complement strand
TGTGCCTTGCTGCAAGAGTAAGAATCAAATAGGAAATACGTACTGTGATGGGTCGGAGGGCCTGGGCTTCCAGCCCCTGTGTCAGACTTTATAGCAATACTCACAAGTTGTCCTATTGTACGATTACTTCGCACTTGTATGTAAAACACTACTCTCAACAATATAAAAGTGCCATGGAGCAAAGTTAGATGAATCGCGGGTTAACTTTGCACCAACTTTAAATTATGTTGAAGAAACTAGCTTTTTTTTTTCCTTTTCTAACGCAATCATTTGATTCAGACAGTGCTAAATTTCCAATGATATTTAAATCGTGCATTTGGTCTGGATCGTTTCCCTGTAATTCAAAAAAATTGCAAAAATGCAGTGTCAAGTACCCTTCTTACGGTACAAAAATCTTCTATAAATTTATCTTCGTCGAGAAAAAAGTTTAAACGCATTTCTTTCATTTTCCCTACAAATGATTTGTTGTTATCGTCCAAAATGAGCTGCTGAGCTTCAAGAACAGAACCTAAGTGGACTCCGAACTAGTTCGAGTGTACTAGCCAATGAAGTAGTGGGAAGTCTCAGTGCAAGTTAACTATCGCAGTCACAACCCATAGGTTCATCGGAACAACTGGTGATAAATTCATTACCACTGACAACCATTTAAATTCATTACCCAAATAATTTCAAGTGCGATCTTTATCAGGTTTCGGATAGGTTCTTTTACGTTAGTTTTCCTGCTTTTCTTGAAATCTGTGAAGATTTTCAAACAGTCTTGGTCAGGGGAGAAAGGAACTGCTCGTTCATCAAATTCAAGATACCGAATTTGGAAAGTACTTATAGTAGACAGTTTCTCCCTTCCTCTAGATATTGAATAGTTCATTACGTATGTCTATATTCAACAGATCGAGACACTTGAATAGGTTAATCTATTCGATATCCAGTAATGCGAGAACGGTTGTAACATCTACGTTTTCTTTGCAGATTTTAGACACGGTTAACTCTCTGTATATGATTTTGTTTTTCGATGAATAGTCAGTTTTGTCTCGAAGGCGACCACAATATTCTGCTCGTGTCTGGCGTCAGGTAGTAGCGTCAGCAGCTACCTCACGTTTGTTGAACTCTTTGGTTTAGTGATGATTTCTGAGAATTAGTCTCTTTCTTTAATATTTCTTCCATAGTGATCTATGGGGCATTTTATAATCTGAACAGGAATGTTTGAATGAGTTATAAACTGAAGGATGTGTTTCCTTATCAATATATATTTGTCGATTCACTATTGAGAATCAAAGAGTTCACTTTGCCTATTCAGTTATCATAAGTCTAGATAATCGACCATCAAAAAGTTCCGCTGAGTTTCTATGGAGAATGCCATTGTTGTGCACGCATTCGTAAAAATGCACAACAATCAAAAATATTCTATATGGGATTTCTCGTAATAGTTTTGGCCCTTAAAACACAAATAGCTCCCAAAAGTAAGTTTTCCGAAATAATAAAAGTTCATAATTATAAAAGTTCATCACCAGACCTGTCCAGCTATACTATATTCATTGCTAATAAAAGTTTGCAATTTGAACCGAGGTACATTATGCCTACACCAAGCCTTTGAAGGCAAGCGCAGTAGACCAGGCACCGGCATCTTGCCCGATTTGTTTTCAAATTTCCATTGTTGTCACGCGCTCTTCTTATATAGGAAAGATTATTTGGTGATATAGGTTATTTAGTGATAATTCTTACGAGACCTGTTGCTGAAAAGTCCGTTCACTTTCGAAGCTACCACGAGGTCTGTATATTAGCACTTTAACCTTCATGGCATGCCATCTATTTTGAATCCACTATGTGTGCCATGTAACAAAGATCAGTTATTGGTAGAAATCTAACAAACATGCTGATGAGGCAGAAAATAATTATATATTTTTTCTTCCTTCATGATTAGAATGTTAAAATATGTATGCATGCAAATTTTGGCCACTCGAGCTCAATTACTTTAGGAGATATCGTTGATAATAAAGTCAGATTCTGTCTGTGGAAAGTGATAAAAAAAACTGTGGAAATATCCTTATCTTCTTAAATTGCTAAAAGAAATGGAAGGCAAATACACAGCAGTAATGGATATAGGGTGGATAGGGGGTGTTGGTGGATATGTTCATGATGGCTGCCATCTTGAAGTCCGCCATATTGAATCTCGATTGATTTTCTTAAATTGGATAGGGGCCGTGTACTGTCATTTTGAGCTAAAGGTTTACGAGAAATAAGTTTGTGAAGTCAGTTTTACCGTAAATGGATTATTGTGAGAGATAGGGTATGTAACACTAGTATGGGGTAGTGATGAAATAACCTGAAAACACATATTTTGTTTAGAAATAACAAAGGAAATGAAACTAAAATGCATACAAATTGTTCCTGCGTATATGGATATGGATTTGTATTTATTTGGGTCTGATTTCTTCCGTTATTTCGTAACGAAATGGGTATTTTCAGGCTATTGCATCGCCGTATAGAAATGGCATATATCCTTATTTTTCACAATAATACATTTACGAAAATACTGACCTCACAAGCCTATTTATCGTGAAATACTAGCTCAGAATGACATATTACATGACCCCCTTCCAATTCAAGAAAATCAATGGAGATTCAATATGGCGGCCATGAAGAACATACCCTCCAACAGGTAGCGCCTTCTACCCAGTATCCATTACTGTGTATTTGCCTTCCATTTCTTCCAGAAATTTAGGAAAATATTTCTACACTTTTTATCTCTTTCTACAGACAAAGTCTGACTTTTATAACATCGGTATCTTCCAAAGTAATTGCGCTGGAATGGCCAACATTTGCATGTGCACATACTTTGACATTCTAATCATGGCAGAAGAAAAAATATATAATTCTTTTCTGCCCCATCAGTATGATTGCTTGTAAGAGAAACTTTGTGTTGTAATTTACTGGTAGGTTAATATTAAGTTAAATCCATGGAAAGTGCATAATTATTATTTTCTGTATTCCATGTAGAAAGTTTCGAAGGGCAGAAAAGTTTAAAACTCCTTCGGTGTTTTAGCACAGATATTATGGTGTTTCAGTCAATTTGAAGACTGTGAGTCTTACCTAAAGCTGTGAAAAACAGATGAATTTTCTCCAGGACTTTTGGAAGTAAACCTTAGTTCTTCATACAAGCATGTTGAATCAATGTTGATGCCTGGATGTGTACGAAATGTAGATTTTGGTGTTCACAAGATGTCAACAGCAAGACAGGTGCAAGCTGAATTCAGTGCAACTTTTTCGTGCAACAATTTCATGAAAGTTGTCATGTACATGACATTGACGAGGACATAGTGACATAGTTCATGTGTGACGACTCTTGTGAAAAATCGTCTAATGAATCAAAGTAATACATTTGTTTCATGTACATTTGGTTATGAAAAGTTCTGTTAATAATTCATAATATCACAAAATAACCTACCCACTATCACCGAATAACCTTCCCCTTTAGTGCTGTTTTCATTGTTTTTTCAATTACTGTGTGTTTATTGTATCGGTAAATTAGTGGAAAATATTGCCTAGAAGGATGGTTTCAATATATATAAACACAGTCTAACAAAACGATTTCGTTATTTTCCTGATAAAAATTCATTTAATATAAAAATATCACGAAATTACCTTACCTTACACTATTGTTTCTCATATTGATGAATTTATTTATTATTTACTTTTATTTATTTTAGTTTAATTATACCTTGTGTACTTTATAATGACGTTTTTCTTTACTAATTTACATTTTTATTATAATTTTCGATTTATTTACTTGTTAGTGACACTTTTTTTTAAACAGATTGTCAGCACGAGAAAGACGAATCTTAGCAGGACTATAGAATTTCGAACTCCACACATACTGAATTAAGTCAGACAAGCTAGTTGCATTAAAATTTCCAGTTACTTGACTGACAAAATACATAATTAAGTTTTCAGGGAAACTGAGAATTAAAGGAAAAAGAAGGAAGCTTTATTTGGGATTCAGTTACTATTCAGTTGGACGTCCATTGTCCTAGCGATCGGACCAAGCTACCAGTCGTAAGCAAACACCAGAACAAAACAGTACAGAAGTGAGAAAGGAGTTGTTCGGACTCCGAGCTCGAACTAAGTTGCTTCTACGAATTACACATTGCTACCATCCACGCCACGTTTTAATCACTTTTAATAAATGTTCAGTGGTTTTGTATAGGATTACTGCGTATAACGACAAATACTGACATTTCAGTGAAACATAACGGAATATATCAAATAACTTTGCCAAAATTTTTAACAGTGCATACAGAGATTAATTGAAGATGAGAAATACACTACTAAAAAAAGACTACAAGATCTTAGTCAGGAACAAGCAGATTTACGTGTAACTAGAAGAAGAAATCGTCCAGAAGACTGGAAAGATTTTGAAAATCAAGGATGAACACGACTATTTTCAATCTAAAGAAGTAAAAGTAAGATCAACTTTTCAAATAGACGTGCTTTTTAAAATTGTTCTAAAAATAATTTTGTTGTCTAGGAGTTAGACAATTCTAAACCTAGCTATATAAAGCAAAGTAGCAATGAAGATAAAGTTCATATTAGACTGTAAGATATCAGGAATTGGATTTGTACAAAGTAAGCTGTGAAAGATAGTATAACTTCTTTCAGATTACTTGGCATATTTAGCCTTAGGTAACAAAATATTCTGTTTTAAATTGTGCAATTTTGAAAGTTGCTTTTTTAATTTTAATATTTTTCTCTTTAAAATCTGGTAAAGTAACTTAACAGTGTTTGCTATGTCGGAGTGGAGATGGACAAAATTATTTGACGACCAGTGATGCAATACAGGGTGATCAAGATGTGGTAGGAACCTTTGAATATGATGTCCCGTTTCTAATTCATGGTTAATTTCTGGGTGTCTTAATTTGATCGTTAAACTTTTTTCCATCTCTACTTAAATCTGTAAAAGCCTTTAGGCACCTATGACTCAAGCCCTAATAGGATAAGTGAAAGAACATGGAAATTCTGAATCTAGGAAAATAATACCAGTAATCTTGATACATAAATCGGAGTTTTGTTGTAGCTGCATTTCCCGTATTGGCATTATGCCTTGATTTTTATAAAGTATTTGCAATAGAAAAATAAGAGATACTGCTCAAAACTCTACACACACGAAGCTAAAATCTTTCAGTAGTGAAAATACTGCCTATGGCTGACTGGGTTGATGAAGTGCATAATCGATATATTTTTTAGGCGGATGCCCTCGTAGTCTAGTGGTTAAAACGAAAGACTTCAAATTACATGTGTTCCAGGTTCGAATTCATCCTCAAACACATACAAAAAAGTGAACTGTACCTAAAAACGAAAGAAGAGGGGCTCCCTTGAAACCGTAGTAGAAATAATATCATGAAATAAAACTATAGATATAAACTAATTTATGTATTTTTGGTTAATAATCTATTATTATTAATAAACGAATATTTAACATGGCCATGACCAAGAATCAGTATAATTTGGAAGCTGTACTCAGGATATGATTCTATTGTGTGACGTCATCAAGTTCCTCAATTTTTTTGCTGCAAAATATACGTATAGAAAGCCTTTTACGCATAATGAAATAATGATAGGATATAATCAAGGTCACATATTTCTGTAGAACTACTGAAAAAATATTCCGTTTATTAATGTAATAAGTTTCTCCCACTGTCAGTGCAGATAATGTGCATATTATAGCAGTTTTCTGTAATCATATGATCCTCGTGAACGATTATCTTTGCATTACATGCTTATCCGACTATTATCACTGTGGTTGATATACGGCTTATCCGTAGCTACAATTAACTTATTACCGTCGTAGATGTATCATTTGTAAAAGTATGAAATATCTGTGTTATAGACCGTAGGAGATTTTTCAACTATACAATTATGCTAGTAGAAATAAACTTCTATACACACATATATACATTACATTGTTACTGTCTATATACAGTGCAACTCGTTTATAACGACATCGGTTATAGCGACACCTCGCCTATAGCGTCATGTTTTCTGTAGTACATATTTCATAAGGAATGTATTTTCCAACCTCGCTTAAAGCGACAAACATATATGCGTCAACCTAGCATATAACGTCATTTTAAACCTCAGTTTAGAGTATAGTTTTCCAAGAACCAAAGCTATTGTTTGTCGCGTCTCTTCGGGACTATTTTACTCGAGATTCCTGATCTACAGGACAAATCGCTTCACTCATAAATCATCATTACGGACCCACTGTTCAGCTGCTGAAGAAAGGAAAATCATATTGCCAAACTTTAAGTAAAAGAAGTGAACTTCCCTTCTCTCTCCTTTACAGACCCTTCCCTTCGCTCTCTTTTTAAACAGCACTATGAGTACCGGTTAACGTCCATAAGTCCTAAATTACAGAAGTCCTAAAAAAACTTTCACAAGTCCTAAACTTTAGGACTTGTGCAATTTAGGACTTATGCAAAATCCATAAAATTGACTTCTTGTCTTTTAGGACTTCTGAAATTCTCGAATTTAGGACTTGTGGTGCTAACCCTGAGTATCTCGGTGCGGGGGAGAGATGGACGCTTGAAGTAAGGTAACACAGGAAACAAAGACAGAGGGCACGCGCGCCGCTAATGAGAGGGTCGCCGTAGATAAGGAATATTTTATTTTTCAAATCTTTTTCTGCTTAACCTTGAGAACTCGAGGATGAGTGTCCAGTGTTTCCTTACCCTCCCCTTTCGGTCAATGACCTTCGAAAACTGTTACAGAGAAGCTCCGCACACCATTGTCAGTCGTGAATTTAGTCAGATAAATTTTACTGTTCCATGCAATTTAATATAGTACTCTATTTTACTTTATGTCATCTTTTACCATCTTACACGGCTGAACTTTAATAAAGTACTGTACTTTATGTTGTATATCGGCTTTGCATTGTTAATACCAGGTTTTCAACTGAATATAATCTAAACTAGGCCTAATTAAGTTTGTTCTGCATCATTTTCCACCTCACTCGACTGATAGCATGAAACTCGGTTATAACGTTACAATTTTTCAGGTCCTTTCGATGTTGTTATAACCGAGTTCTACTGTAGTTCATATTACCTAGTCTTACATACATGACTCAAAATGATTCCACAGACAGAGTGAGAACAGTCAAATATTTGATCTTCATTGCATATAGGGAACGGAGCGAAATTAATTAATTGCGAAATGGGTCTAAAACCAAAAAATTAACAGATAGAGCCATGTTACCTATGCAGAAAACACTGTTCAATATTGTTAATGAAATCGAAGTATTGATAGAATAATAGTGGAGGAGATAATCTTGACTCACACACGAACATTTGCTTATGTAAAGTCCTAAGTTCTACGCCAATGTCTTTCACATTAAATCAGAATTTGGTATGAAAAACAAAATTAAAAAAACTTAAAAAACACACTTTTCTTTAACAATTCGTACTAAAAAGTAAAAAAATATCTTCGTTTATGCATGACTAAAAAGAAAAGCATGAGGAGCACTCCCTATAGGCACTTTATAAATTCTTGAATTGGCGCCCCCCATGCTTTTCTTTTTAGTCATGCATAAATAAAGATTTTTTTCTTACTTTTTAATACGAATTGTTAAAGAAAAGTGTATCTTTAATACGTTTTTTAAATTATTTTTTTCGTGTTATTTCGGTGTTCGGATACTTTTTCTCAAGCTAGTGTCTTGTGACCCAAATCCTAAAGTGTTCTGCAACCAGTCAAATCCAACATCGTCGCAGGCTAGTATTTGTTTTCGGATATAGAAGTTCTTACTAAAAAAAAAAAGTTAAAAACATGCTTTTAAAATAAATAAATATATGAAAGTAACAATGGAATATTGTATTGTCACCCGACTTGCGTCGCTGTGCAAAATTTCATAATTGTATGACGTCGAGAAATGGATTAAATTAACGTTGCAAGATTTGAGGACTCCACGAACCATTGTAAACTAAAAGACCTTCTGGAATCCCGAAAAAAATCGTACCGACGAACCATTGACTTCGGAAGGATCGGGAGCCCTTCATCATTCCCAAACAATGTATCAAAATAATATTGCATATAACTGTTTTTTTAAGCCAATATTCCATTATAGGAATCTGAAAATTTAAAACAGCTTTGTTTCAATGAGGAGTGGCGCCGGGACCGGGATAAGGATCTCGTGGAGTTCCGGAGATCTGTCATCGGTGAAAAAAAGCGGGCGTTGTTTCTTAAATCATAATATTAATTGTTTTGCGATATGTTTCCCAATACATTGTAAAGCTGTTCTGTTTGAGTGGGGAGAAGCATAAAGATCGGGATGGGGATCTCCTGGTGCTCCGGAGATGTATCGACCATGGAAAAACCGGATACTAATTCTAAAATCATAATTGTAATTATATTCCTATGTTTTCAATAAATGAAAATAAAAAAAAACTGTTCATTTCATAAAACAGACATCTGAAATAACTTCAAATACATCCTTGTAAAGATTCACAGTTTACAATACAAACATATTCAAACCTGAAATCTTAACTGACAAGGTATCTTAAAAACACACACACACACACACCTAAAGATAGCCCGGCTCACTCTAAATCAATGTACATCAATAAACAAGTAAAGATATTCAATCAAGAATTCAGTCTGCATTGAATTAGCATTGAAAGGAACAGACACTCAATTTTTTTTTCCTTAATTGATTTGCGAAAAATTCCATTTATATAATTATGTTATTTCAAACCATTTTTGTGTGTGTGTGTTTGTGCGTGTCCAGATTTTAAGTAGGCTTCATCTCAGCTGTAAAGAGAACTGAACCTAAACTTGCATGTTTTCAAATTACAGTGGACTCTCTTTAATTCGAACTCCAAGAGGATACGAAAAATGTTCGAATTATTCCAAATTCAAATTTACAAAAACATGCATTATTAAGGAAAATTAATAAAACAAAACTAGTTACTAGTGTATAAAATAATAATAATAATAATATCTTACGTTAAAAACTGACGTATTTTGTGCGGATTCTTATGGTGCAAGCAAAAAGCCATTCCTATCACAATAATTAAGCTACCGGAAACGGAAAAACCTGTTTATATAAGTGCAATGCACTTGTATGAGTACACAGAATTACATACACCAATAGCAACACTAGTAGTGATTTTGCCATTCCCCCCTCCTGAGGTGGAGTGTAACACCCCAAACTTTCGACAACACTTCCAACTTTGATTTTTTGTGGTGAAATATCGATAGAAACCGTGCAAAACTCCACTTACACTCTCCCAATTTTGAATTTACACACCCCCAAACAGAAAATCCTGACGAAAATCCTAAACACCAGCTACCTATTTACACTTAAAGAAAATAGTATTCTTGTTTCCTTATGTTTGTTTATTTTTACGCGGTTAACAAAATTTTCTATTTCATTTATAGTGTGAACTTTATTACACTTAAGGAAACGTTCACAACTTGTTTTACAGACTTTTCTTTAGTAATTCACAAAGGTTCGTGGTGCCCTCGAATCTTGCAATGTTAATTTAACTCATTTCCCGACGTCATCCAGTGATTATAGTTTGCACAGCGACGCAAGTCCGGTGACAATACAATATTCCGTTGTTACTTTCATATATTTTAAAAGCATATTTTAATATTATTTTTAATATGGACTTCTTTATCCTAAAATAAATACTGGCCTGCAACGATGTTGCGTTTGATTCGTTGCAGAGCACTTTAGGATTTGGGTCACAAAGCATTAGCTTGAGCAAAAGTATCCGAACACCGAAATAACTCGAAAAAATATTTAAACCCCTTTTTAAAGACATACTATTCTTAAACAATTCGTACTAAAATGTAAAGAAAAAAAAGTTTAAGCATGACTAAAAAGATAAGTATAGAGAGCGCTTTCATATACAGTCACTTTATAAATTATTAAATTGATGTACCCCATGCTTTTCCTTTTAGTTATGTGTAAACAAAATTATTTTTTACTTTTTAGTACGAACTGTTTAAGAAAAGTATTTCTGTAAAAAGTCGAGCTGTCTGCGGCGGTAGGCCATTTTTTCGAAGGGTCCGAGTTCGAGTCCCGACAGGGGCATGGGTATGGATTTTAACAGTTAAAGGGTGAATCGTGACGGGTCCAGATAAAAATAAAGTTTACGAAGTCTGTAAGAAGTTCTTTCAAAATTATTTTTTTCTTTCTACAAATCATTGGCAAGCGGAGGAGGGAGGGGATTACACACGTACATTTGCACACAGAAGAGGTTTGTACAATCTCACGTTGTTGAAGAGGGACGGTTGTCTCTGGATAGCTGCAAACCAGTTGAAACTGCATTCTTTTCTTTAGTATCTTACAATACTAAAAATTCTTGGACTCGAAGGTCCCGGGTTCGCGTCCTGGCAGGAGCATGGGTGTGGGTTTTAACAGCTAAAGACGAATCGTGACGGGCAGAAGTCCAGAGTTACTAGACTGGCCCATATAAAAAAAAATAAAGTTTAAAAATTCATGGAGTACTGTAAATGTATCAGACACTGGAATTCAGGATTTCTTTGCTTTTTAAATTAATGAAATCCTGCCGTTGAATTATCAAAATAAAAGGTTCGAAAATTCGAATTACATATGAATTTTTAACATTAGTTTCAATAGAAAAGGGAATAAACTTCGGAACTTAATACCCAATAATTCGAATTATCCATGTTCGAATTACAGAAAGTCCACTGTAATCTTACAACGAATATTATTCACTTGAACAAATTATGAAATAACGAACGAAGGTGGATAAATGCATATCAAGAAAGTACACGTCAATATCCCTACCTGATTTGTCAAACAAGTCCAGAATATCAACACACAATCATATTCTTTACAAACGCCTTACATATACACGAAAAGAAAATATGCTCGTACGGTGTTGTCCAACGAGTAGTGTTCTCTGTGCAGATTGAAGTCAACTACTAGTTTGCAAGAACCACGAATAGAGGGTTTAAGGCTGCTTTGGTGATAAGGATGAGCTAATAGCTGAAAATAGACAGCATCAACGCACGTCTGCGCATTTCAGAATAGAAATTTAAAAAAAATAATTAAGACTTTGAATTTAACGACCCAAGAACAGTAAAAGGTGCGAACTTCGACCGAGAGTAGACAAAATCATCTGCATATGCCAATGTCACATTCACTACTTGATAATAATAATAATAATAATAATAATAATAATAATAATAATAATAATAATAATAAT
>JAGDQP010034478.1:0-20088 GCA_022664845.1 Lepisma saccharinum | reverse complement strand
AACTTTGAATTTGACGTTATTGTTGCATTGACCGGTGATTTGTGAGAGAAGGGGGGTAATTCTGAGACAGTGTTGTTTGTTTTCTCTTTGCAGTGAATTGAAGTCCTAATAGTCCACATTACCATCCAAGTACAAGAAAAAAGGGAAACCCTACAATGAAGATCAACTGCAGTTATCACTTGCTTCTAATGAAAATGGTAGCATGGCGTACCTACCATTCTACCTACGCCGAGCATTTCAAACAATATCCAAATAGAAATAGACCACCGATTCAGAAAGAACTGTAGATGTGTTTGAAAAGTAACATTAGATCTTTTTTCCTTTACAGGAGCGTTAGCTTTTCTTGTATTTTTGTTACGAAATGTCGTATTCAAGTGAAACTTCAAATAAAGAGGATACATTTTTCTCATTATTGTCGTCTTTCATCCCTCAGTAACCTACATCCTCAGCGTGGACAACAGAGTGCCTGAATATTGCCCTGCACTGTCTCATTATTACCTTTTTGGAGGGTAATTATTACACTGTGTTATTCTACAGTATCACGAAATGGGGTATCATTCAACAGGTTATGTTAAGTAGAAACGTCATTATTTTTATCACCTAACCGTACCCTGTAGTTTGTTGTTCAATAGGACAGTCATGCAAAAAGGTGCAGCAAAAGTGTATCTCATAATTACCCTCTCTCCCGAAATTGACTCCCAGCAGCCACTAACTCTTCGCTCAGGAGTGAAATCTGAGTAGTTGTACGTCTGAGAATTTAAAAACATTAGATGTGAAACTATGTACTGCGACTCTGAAGAAACGTCAACGTGTCCAACAAACCTTCTGCAACTAGGTTCATCAACCATCGGCAGAAAAAAATGATGAGCTTATTGTGAGAATCCTTTTATTCTTGCACAATAGGCCCTCCGTATGGTATCAAACCTTTCAACAGATCCTCAAGTTTTCTACTTGCATGGACCTGTTGAGGCAGTTTCGGGGACGCACTTTTAAAAATACCTTATTATTGTTTTCTTAATGTTCGCAGTGAATTAAGGTGTTTGGACATGAGAAGTTCTATTCCCTGGTGCATTTCCAACAGGTTCAGTACAGCAAATTTCTTCACCGTGACTTGAATGTTTTTCTTCGCTGGTACGGAACGATACGTAAACTTCAATGTTCCCATATGTTATTCTTGAATGTTTGCTGTGCATCCTTAATAAGACTCCACGTTGAACATCCGGTTTCATGTTGAATACGGAAAATGTTTGGTAAAGCTTTCTTACGCTCTTTCTCGTTCACTATGCGAACACAACGCTGGTTTTAGAACAAGAAAAGGTGCTAGACGGAAAGGCAGGGTATGGGTTAAGTGTCGGAGAAATACGTTTCAGATCACGTAAGTGAGAATGTCTAGCAAGACCGTTCTACAAACTCTGTACTTTGATTTGCTGGTTCGGGAACAAGGTCGCTATGGTTCGATTTTGATGAAATGTTATGCGTTTTGTAAACTTAGTTACTATGTGATCCCGTTACGCTATTCTTAATCTTTTTGCCGAATTGGGATAATAATAATTTCTATATGCAGCCCTGACAACACCATGATGCGTAGTGAAATGTCAATATGATTAGATAAAACGGCAGGAGCAATGATACCCGTTATTAATCAAATCCACACAGCATATTTAATCGAATACAATATAAGAAAATATAATATGCTCTACGAGTAATCACTTACTCAAGTAGAATATTCACGTGAAAAAGAAGCCTTCTTTTGTTAAACAAAATAATGAAAAAGACGTTGAAATGACGGGTAAATGTTACAATCCAAATGACGTGTGTAAAATCCATCCAGTGACATCGTGTTCCTGTAAGAATTTATATCAAATAAACGTATCGATGAACCAATCTGTGTCGAAGGTATTCTTTAATCTCGGTGCTACTGCATTTTATACTATATTGTACAAAGTAACAGCACACACATAGAGAACAAATGAATCAGACAAGTTCACTGTCTCCCACCAGCCTGTATGACCAGAATTGCGCAGTCACAATCGGAAACGCGATGTAGTCATATTGCGTTGACAAAACCTAGTGGATGAGAAGCGAAAGAAATTACCTCAATTTAAAGGTAAAAGTGTCCCGCAATAGCAACGTATATTTCAATACACTTATGTGTTAATAAATATTAACGTCATACCTCTATAAAGTCTGTACACGTGGGTTAAGTATATTAGAAGCCCGATAATAGTAATTAGTGATATGAGATTAATACTTAAAATACTACGAAGAAAACTCTGCTACAACTGCAGATAACACAGTATAAATAGAGAAGCAGATAACAGGTAATGTAACATGTTTTTTTTCTGGTTAAAACACCAATATGCGGACTATTTATACTAAATATCAATTTTATTTCTTATTACTAAGATTTATTCCATTTTCTATTGTTATGTTTATTTCTTGTCCTTTCCGTCCTCATTCAAGCTCAATTTATTAGGATTATGGCCGTGGCAGCATTTAGTTCTTATCACTTACTGTTTCAAGTTAACTTTTTTTATTTTATATTTATGTTATACACCACTAGAAATTAATAAAATAACAAAATATAATGTATCTTTGATTGTTCACTAAAACTATAACAAACACTAAAATTAGAGAAAATTAAATTACTTTAAATTGCATTAAAATAAGAAACTGAGAACTTTGCAGTAATCGTAAGACTTTCTGGAAATTGGAGCAAAATTAATATAGGTAAATGTTTCAAAGGGACTCAATCTGCCTCATTAGTGCCTCAAAGTTATTATTTTAAATATACAGCAAGTTTACTTACACATTGCTGTGTTTTTTTTTACTTTGCAGTGCATGTTTCTGAAGAAAATTCTATTGAAAAAATATTTCAGTTTTTTTTATTCTCTTCTATGAAATATTTTGGCGAAACATATATTTCTTTTATTAGAAACAACTTTTTATTTTGGGTGCGTAGAGTAAATACTTTAAACATAAATATTATTTATTAGACTTACTTTAAAGTGTCCGTGTGGGTTAAGAAATAATTATCGTAGTCACATGGTGGAAGGCACTTACAATTCTTCAATGCCTCTCTGCTAGCATTCGAACCTTTAGTTGGGAGTAGAAGCAAGAATTATTACATTAAAGTCTAAAGACGATAATGTAAACAGTTATACAAGTCCCTGCAGTAACCGTTAACCTTAAATTGTATATCAAGGATAAACCCTATTATAGATATATCACTATAAAGGATAAACATTAAATACATATATCTTTCTATGTAGTAGAAAGTTAACGGAGACTAGCAAGACCAAGTACAGGAATGAAATTGCTATATGCGCCCAATAACGAGGTAGATTATCAGAATATAAAGGGTCAGCTGTGTCAGGCGAGTAATTTTCTGTTGAGTCACTCCATATATGCGAGCGAATATATTAAATTTATTAGAATGAACCATTGTTACCCTTTTTTAATATTACTTTATACTCCCAGAACATCCGCTTATGCGTATTACAATTTACGAATATACTTAATGTCCATCATGAAGCTTTCTGATGGGATTATTCCTTTGAATATCCGGAGTATACGTTATGGATACGAACTGATTGATTAGCTTTCCCTGGTATTCTGAGAATATTACAGAATAATTCTGGAAACTAAAACTTAGTATTTTATTGGGATATTCTCAGAGATAAATCTCCTACGCGTACCAATACTTTACCTTAAAAGGATAGGGAGATTCTACACACAATGAGCATCAACATTAAATATTCCTGGTACTTGCTGTGGTGTGAGAATTAAGCAGAATTCAAACTCAAGATTGATCACTGTTGTTACTGATGTGATTTTTGGAACCTTCATCAGCAAATTACGTGTGCGCAATTTAAAAAATGGAGTACTTAAAATTTATCTATCGTCACTGCTTTGCACAAAGGGGATAGGTGATATGTGTCAAAATTGAGATTATTGCACTGTTAAACTGGAAATGGATATCCTTGTAACTACACAAAAGAAAGTTAACTACTTTCGACCAATACAGAGATACCAATAGATGCTTTAATTATATGCAATTGTATCCAGGAATGAATCATTCTTTATTTCTTTTCCAGCAAAAATAGTAAAATCTGAGTTATATCGCTTTTGCAAAATTGTGACGATATCACGGACTGTATATGTTCAATTTTCTTAGCTTAAATAAATTATTCGATTATATTATAGAACAATAATAATGCCCTTCAGCATGTCCTTGTGTTTCAATTGCATTTATAGGCTATTCCCTAATTCATCCGAGTGATGAAGTTCCGCAATTTTCTGAGAGCACACGAGTAAAAGGTAGGCAAGGCCTTTCACAAACTCCCGTCTAGGTTAGGCTATTTCCAACTGGGATGCCTAATACAATTATGTATTTAGACTGCTCCTAACTTTCTGAAGTTAATATGATTTTCTTAGGATAATCTAAATTGTTTTAATAAGTGAACACCGAACTGTTTTTAAAGGACCCCGACCGGATTTTAATCTGAATTTAAGCGTTCAGCAAGTCATACGCCTACGGCCCCAGCTCCAATGTGATATACTAATGAGAAAGAAAGTCAGTTTCATCTTTGTACGCGATTGTCCTACACGTCATGGACATGGAAGTTTAAATATTAATAATTTTATCCACTTTGTTATCTATGATTTGTCACCCCTGAATGATCACAATGAGGAATATGACAATGAGGTCTAATTATTTCGGTCTGAACGTCTGTGGACCACGAAGTAGTTAAATTAATCTTTTTGTGAGATCTCTTGGCTGTTTTCCGGGCACGTTCTGAATTCAAGGTGTACATTCCATCGAAACCAGGTAAATATGGAATTAAAATTTGGGCAGCAGTTGATTGTGAAAATAGGTACTTACTAAACTTGCAGATTTACCCTGAAATGGCTGGTGATGTGAGGGAGACTAATAAGGGAAAGAGAGTTGTGATTGACTTGGTACAACATTTCAGTGGTAGTGGGAAAAACATAGCTAAAGATATTTTTTTCAAAAGCTTTGATTTGGGACAAATGCTGATGGGATTGCAATTAAGTCTAGTGAGAACAATTCGATCCTCTCGGAAAGAAATACCAAACGAATTCTTAGCATCTAAAACTCGAGAACAATATTCCTCTTTATTTGGTTACTATAATGGCACTGTGATTGTTTCTTACGTTCCAAAAAAAATTAAGGCTGTAATTTTGCTTTCCGCTTTTCACAGAACCTTTACGATTCCTGAAGTGGACAATGAGGACAAAATCACATAAAATTAAAAGAACTTTTTCTAGTAGAACATTATTTCAGATTTCACTGTCAAATAATTACAGTTTCTTTTAGATTTGTATCTATCAGAAACTTACTGTATTACATATTGATATTTATATATCTTATCCACATGGATTCCTCATTATTATTCAAATATTTTATGTAAATCAAAAACAGCGAAATCAATAAATAATGAAACGTAATCGCTACTAAGTTAAATATGGGGTAAACTTTGACCCCATGCAGACTTAACGTTACAATATTCAAAGCGGGCTTCTAGTGTTAAAGAAGCGCAATCTGTAAATATTCTTATGATCTCTGTAGGATATCATGTAAGTGCCATGAATTTGAAATTGAATTTTTGAATTCAATTTTCAATTGAATTTTTAAGGTCTTTAGGCAACTTTGGCTCAAGCTGGATCAATGATGATGTGATGACTAGTGAAAAATGGGAGAATTCCGAGAAAGTCAACACGACACGAGCAGGGATCAAAGCAACGACCCCTGTCACAAGAGGTAAGAGCTCTACTATTTCGGCTCCGCAGCTCTTAATTCTAATGGGCTTAATGTCTTATTATTTTACAGTTTATAATATTGTTATTATTACGATAAATATTTAAAATCGATAGTGCCTAAACAAGTTCAACAGGTAGTCAGTAATCATTCATTGTTACGGATTGCAGACGTGTTTAATAAAGGTTTTACTCTATCTTGTGATAATATTTCATTCTGTGCAGGTGACTTCTCGTCTAAGATTCGTCAGGATATCAATAAAGGCAACTTGTAGTTAATGACTTATTGTTGTAATGAATGTCCAAATCTTTCACTTCTGCCTGACCAAGATGTGAATTTGCAAAAGCAGCATTAAGATCTCTTGTAAAGAAACACGTATCTTGCAGACATCCTAATAGTCAAGTCATCTACCATTGGAGATAGTTGCTTTACACTGCTTTGTATTTCAATGTTTTCAACGTTTCAGCTGTATCCGTACACAGTAACATCCTCCGAGGAAAACTACATTATTTCAAAACTCAAGGTTAGTGGATAGGTTTGTAGATTTAAGCTCCCTCTTTCTGGTAGTAAACACAACATCATTGCTTTGTTTTCTACTAGAATTGGCAGATGGTAATACGACAGTATATTGCAAAATATATCAACAAGTATGCTAAATTCAACAAAACAATCCACTGAGTTCGAATTTTGCAAAAAGTTGGCATAGTTCAATTTACCTCCAAGATGCAGATTTATATGTGTTTACATGAGCATGAGCGTTGCTTTCTTTTAAATGCAAGGACGATGATTTATCTTCTTCGGTCAACATTTTGATATCAAGCTTTCACACGGTATCATCTACTTTACTGTCTTTGCGAGATAACTTTTAATTGCTACAGTATCAACCATTCCAAATTTACTATTGCTGCCTTTCATTATAGAAATGTTTATAATGCTTCATAATTTTATCTCCCGTTATCTGTCTTGCAACAAATTATGTATCCTGTTTCTAATCAGTGTACCAGTTTAGATATTTTTTTTTTCCTTTTATTAGCCTAATCTTAAATTACCAATTTGACATAACTCATTGTGTATGTCATTGTCTCAGCAATCAGAAGATTCTAGAAACGATTACAGCCACTGCCAATTTGACTGACAAGGAGGCGGCGCCAAAAAGTACATCAACTTCGCAACCAAACACATATAGGGCGAAAGTACATCGAAAATAAAGGGAAACATGTTCCGCCATTCGTCCATATAGGCATACGTTAACGTAGAAAAAAATATTCGTGTCTAGAATAGAGGGTTTAGCCTGCATGGATTATCGATAGTTTGATTTCTAGGAGAAATGCGTCATATTGTCAAGGCAAAAGTAAATTGAAAATAAGCTGATATGTATCTCGGCGTTTGCTACAACACTGCTATTTCCAAGAGGGAAAATTGAACAATCGCTGTAAGGTGGCCCATGTGGATATGAACCATCCCTTGAAAGGTGCGCAACTATTGCTCACTTGTTGTCTCCTGGCAACCGCTACTCCAGTGTGGACTCTATGTTGTAAACGGGTGTTCTACGACGCGAAGTTTGTATTTGCCTACACTGGTATGTGGCACAAGTAAAGTGAAGTTAGTATAAATACGAATAGTATAAATATAGTACATACAGCGCCGAGTCGCACGAAGCACGCGCACCCCAACCAGGTTCCTCGAAGGAAAAAAAGTGGTATATATTCACCTGGAGAAGGGACATATAACTGAAGCTGTGAAGTATTTTGCTGGTAAGTTGCTAAGGTGAAATTACACTACAGGGAAAATGGAGCAGTGTGGGTAAAATGTAAACACGTTGCTGGCTGCGTAGAAACATGATAATTAACCCTAAAAATACTACGCTTGCATCTGCTACGTGAAGTACCAATGATAGGAGTTAAATTTTCACGCGCTGCTTTTAAGTAATTTTTATGAAGCTATTATTTATGGACGCTATGAAACAGTAATGATGAACAAAACAGGACCAAGACCAAGATTACTATGGTCTTGGACTTTCATATCTATCCTGGTTTTGATCTGGCATACCAGGTTTTGATCCTGGTCATCGTCATCATAGCGCGCACATATTTACCTATCCGTTCGAATAGCGCATAGCGCAGCTGACCGGTCATTCAGCCAGAGAAGTGTGCGTAAGTGCCCAGCATTTCACCATCCTCACAGCGTAAATTCTTCGATTTCTCGCAGGGGACAGGATTCCTATACGAAATAATGCCGGAACACGTAGCGGTTTAATTTTAATTTACTTTCACCTTGACAACATGACGCGTTTCTCTTATAAGTCAAAATATCGATAATCCATGCAGGTTAAACCCTCTATTTTAGACAATAATATTTTTTCTATGTTAACGTGGGTCTATATGGACGAATGCCGCTACAAGTGTCTTTTTATTTTCATTGCACGTTCGTCCCATATGTGATTGGTTGCAAAGTACATTTTGGCACCGTCTTCTTGTGAGACATTTCTAGGGTTTCCTCAGTCACACTAGAACGTTGTCGGATTTGTTTCCTGATGGACATCATTCCAACAATTTCTCTCCCGATTGAACTGAAGTTGCATAAAGGCTACGAATCACAATTAAATCTGTTTTTGTATCTGATATTCTGAACTTAAGTTTCTGTACTGCTAGTAAAATAAGCTAAAAACTGAGAGCGACAATACCTGCTTTGACAGAATGTTTTGCAAATATAATATATTTGACAAAAGGACACAAAGAAAATAAATATCGAACATTGAAATTACAATATGAAGTCGGGAATTCGAACGCATATAATCAACGAAAGACATCATAAGGGAAAGTACAGTATTAGGATTACAGACAAAAGATACAGAGGTATTCATGAAAGACGAATACAACATTTTTATTGACATATGATATGAACGAGAGCTAACTTTAAATCTACTTTTTAGAAAGTTTTTAACTCGCATAGAAATAAAGAGACGAAACGTAACCTCACAGATCCCAAAGGTACAAATTAAGATCTGGTCCAATTGAAAATTGATATTGACAAACCATCGAGCAAAATATTCTATGTAGATTTTGACTTAAAAGAGCCGTCATAAGCAACTGAAACATAGGCTCTTAATTACAGAAACGGATATTTTGTTTTTATGTAATAAAGCGTGAGTATGAGTGTAATACGTGGCAATTTATTTTCAAGGATACTCACTTAACTCCCTACCATAGCATGCTAAACCTCTCAGATTGCATTCCTCGTATTTCCCTGAAAGAAGAAGAATTATATATACTAATAGATACATAGTTACATTGATCCATCTATTCTCAGTTATAGTCATACAACTACTCAATAAATTCAACCAAATTTAGCATATATATATGTCTCGGGAATACCTCTACGGAGAGGCAATTTCAACATTTTAAATGTAAACAGGGGTTGATTTTGCCCCCATTGAAACAATCGCTAAGTTTTGAACAACCTTTACAGGAGACACTTTGCCATATCTCTTGCCATTTGGTAGCTACACGAGCTCATTAACATGTCAATGGTAGGGTTTCCGCATGCTGCAACTCAGAAGGGATAGTAAGTAATTGTTATAATATAAAGTGAAATACAAAGTTGCGTTAACGGAAACAAACGGTGCAATTATCGAAAACAGTGGCGTCCGAAAACAGTACCTCCGTGGGCGGGGGGCGGGGCAGAGAACTTCAAAATGTCAACGAGAAACGGGGGGCGATTTTGCTTGAGTTGAAAGAAGCGCTAAATATTGAACCACTTTCATAGGCAATATTTCATGACAGTTGGTACCATATAGCTGCTACAGATGCTTAGTTGTTGGGCAAAAGCAAACTCATGAGATAAGATTTACGATCCTATAACAAAACGAAATAGGAAACAATTGGTCGAAACGAAGTAAAAAGTAACACATCTACTGTTGCCAAATGGTTGAGCAAAACATGGTGGTATGAACTTGATTATTTGCAATAGAGCAAATTCACAAAGGTGAGTAAAAACCTAAGGAATCGTCTTACCTTCTGTTGAGTGTAGTAGATGCACTCCTGGCTTCACAAATGTTCAAACTGATGTCCACGAACAGCAATACAAGGATCATTCGGTGTACATCATTGTGAACAACAGCTTCAAGTTCGGCCACGTTGATGTTCCGGAATATGGTTGTAATGCATTCTTTTATGTTGCGAATTGTAGTTAATATTAATTCCAACTTAGAAAAAAAAATGTCCATACCACTTAGCTCACGAGACCTCGGAGGAAACTGTGGATTGAAATCTCTCCCGATCGAGCGTTGCGGAAATAGAACACTTAACTCTTCCTTACAGATAACAGCATTACGTACTCGGCATTAATTTAATTGAAACCACATCGTCTGACGTATGTTTTCCAAAAGCGGCTGTAGATCGTGTCGCAAGAAATCACGAAACATTGCCACTGTTAAATGCCCATCAGAAAGCCGTGGCCCAATGACCTGAGTCCCTAGAATGCCGCTACACACATTAATTATACTGCATCGTCGTTGCCGATTGACTTCTCGTATCCAGTGTGGATTCCCCGCTGACCAGTAATGTGCATTGTAGAGATTCACGTTGCCATCACTGCATAATGTAGCTTCATCAGTCAAGAAACTAAGGACTACGAAATTCGGATGTTTTCTCAATTGGTTGACTGCCAAGTTGCAGAAAAGAAGCCGTAAATTGCAGTCAGCATCACTTAGTTTCTTCTGTACAGAGAGATGGTACGGACGAAAATTGTATTGACCGATACGCTCTTGTGCAATCTGCGCAAGGATACATGTGGAGTAAGTTCAAGAGCTGCAAGTACATCAATGACAACGTTTCCACTTTGTACGATATCTTTTCGGACACCATAGTTTCGACGATCTTTCCTGTCTGTCGCAATTGTGCTGCTAATCTTAACTGAAGGTTGTAGGAAATAGCTTGTCAATCTCGATCTATTTTTTCCCGACATTCCCCTAAAATCATTAGGATTTGGAATGCATCCAAATTCGTATACGGCATGAATGTTATTATTTACTACCGACACTTCCTACCAAAATCACTCAACTATCAACACAATATGCGAGTCCTATATCAGTACACGTCATCTTACGAGCTTGTAATACACAGGGATGTTGAGCTCAATTGAAGTCATCTTGTCCAGTACAAGGATCACTTTAACTCTCAGCACAGCTTACTCACTCCAGGACTCTATATGGTTGTGTTATATGTTATGGGTGCTTCATCGCTCCTTCTGCCCTCCGTACGGCATAACAACAGTCGCATGTCCGAAGCCACATATAATACGTATTGAGAAAGGTAATGTATCACACGTTAGCTACTGGATCCAGAATTGAACCAACCCGCAACCGTTGGAATAGTTTAATGAGCGTCATATTCGAAACCAAGACACAGCAGCCCACAGCACATGCTCCTGCATTTCATATTGGATGTACACAAGTTACGTCCAGTGTCGACTTTATTGGTGCCTCTGTGCTATCTTTTGTTTAGGCCCCGATTTTCTATGGAAAAGGCGTCAGAAGGTATCCGCCCTAGCATGGTTTCAAGGTAATCTCCAGCCATTCGCCTTGTATGACCACGGAAACCCACGAACAAATATCACACGGGTCAGTCGCCCTCTGAGATCGATCCCAGGTTCGCCCGTAAGCGATGAGATCGCTCTCGTGAGTTTCGCAAGGGTTCTTTCATTGAGAACAAACAATTGCATGGATAGCAGCTGCGAAATTTAGGTTCTGAACACTGATGTTCCTCATCCTTATCTTCTCTGCGTTTTAGTTCTCTGCTTCATCCACAAACGCGCAATTCTGTGCATTTCCCTTCCATTTCATAACATCCTGCCAACGTTTAGCAGCCGACGCTATCTTCGAATTTACCGTACCTTTGTCATGTATTTACTCAAGTATCACTTGCTATGTGTCTCGAGGTCAACAGAAGCTACTGGTCTAATCCACAGTAGCTGTTTCTTTCTTTGGGCCCATTAAAGCTCCTCGTTTTTTAACAACTCAGCTCCTGTAGCAGCCATACGGGACCAACTTCCATGAAATTGGCTATGAAAGTGGTACAATATTTAGCTCTTCTTTCAACTTAAGAAAAATCGATCGCTGTCTCTATATGACATTTTGAAGTTGGCTCCCCCATAATAGAGGTATTCTCGAGAAACTATTTTGATTACGGGACGTAGCTAACCTGAATTTTGTTTATTATTGCACTGCAAGGGAGAAGGAACTCATTTATACCCTTTAAGCAATATTTTCGGTCTTGGTAGTTTAAAGACAAATAAAGTACAAATTTAATGGGAGATCACTCTATCTTGCAGCGAGGCTTAAATAGAAGGGTGGAAAAAATACGAATTAGTTTAAAATATGTGTTGAGGATTTAAGTAAAGAACCCACTAAGATTAGATGGATGAAGATGGCAATAACACCCATGCATTTATGTACAAATTACTAACACACAAATGACGGAACGTAGAGAGCATCAGAATAATGAATGACGGATGTATAACGTAAATGAACCCAACTCATATACTCTGGAACTACAGCGATGAAACCTGAGAGCTGGGGCAATAAACCTGGATAGCTGCGGTGATGAACCTTGAGATCTGGGTCGAGGATCTTGACTTCGATTTAAACCTAGGTCGCACTTCATAACGCCTTTGGCCTTTGGAGACAAGGCGTCTCGTCTCTTATTGTCTACGTCTCACTGCCCCTGATAGACTTTTCTCTTTCTAACTCCGATAAACGACAGAGTGAGAGAGACCTGGGGTTTTCGCTCGTTGATCGACATGTCACTTACGTAGAAACGATAACCACCAATGGGATGTTATTTTAACCAATAGGTAGTATCACCTCTCAATATTAACCAATCAAAATTAAGTGGGTCTTAACCGAACTCTGTTCTCTTCCTTAATTTTGGGTTGGAAGAAATGCAAGTAAGTAGAAAACTAAAACTGCTTAATTTGCTTGTCCTTGAACGTCCAAAGTTTTTGGTAACTTAAGCTCTCCTCTGTAACTCAATAATGCTAATTAATGAATAATGCTGTTTCTCAAGATATTCTCTGTTGTCCCTGACTGAAATCTCCCATTACACATTCTTAACTATTACACTTTTGTCAGGTCTCTGAATACTCAGAAATGAGAAAAAGATTGTTTTAACAGAAAGATGATTAAAAATACTCCTCTGTTCTTTACGTAATTATATAAATATAAGTTTAAGAATGTATCATTTAAAGGAGATGATACCATTGTCAACCTGACATAATATAATATCATTAGTCCATGGTAAACAAAAATGCTTATGTGATGCTTAGAATGGTAATGTGAATATTCAGTCAGAAATATCTCTGTAAGTTGAAATAACAAATATTGAGGAAAGACCTTTTAACAAACACGTCAATGAGTACAAATTACATGTTTACTAAGAATAAAAATCTAATTTTCTAAGAAAACTCTATCCATTTTGCCTGCAAAATAGACCATAATTATGGAGAGGGAATAAACAGCATCAGAAATGAATAAATTTATGAGAGACCAAACACAATTTTAAAACTACTTTGTGATGTAGCAGGAGACCACCAAATGTGAAATAGTTCCTTGCTGATGGGTGGGGTACCATGGACATGTATCGGAAGGAAGAAGACCCCAAACAAACAGAAGAAAATAAATAGGAATTCTCCCGTTCAACAAATAGCAAACGTTGGAAACCTTCAACGACAAATTCAATGAACAATATAATTTGGACTAAAGGAAAATTGGAACTTGAAGATAAACGTATTGACGAGGACTATATCTAATTAGAGTGTTCATATGCAAAAATGTATTATCTAAAAATCATCTTATTACATGACAAAAGAAGATAAAAACGTGTCAATATAGACGTAGATCAGAACGTAAACTTCAGCGATACGTTAGTTCTAGCAACAAGAGTATTGGAGCAATATTTCATAATTCTCTTTTTCGTAGATGTACTGACATTATGAAGGGGAAAAGTCAACCGTGGTAGTCGTGCGGGATGAAGTATGAGGTCAGCGTTTTCAAGTTTCTTGGTTCGAATCCTGGCTGGGTCATGGATGCTCGTGGGTTAAAACAACGTAACATTTAGCAGTATCGTGATAGGTCAAAGTCTATAGTTACTAAAATGGCCCAAATATAAAAAAATAGAAGCTGAAGGGAAACAGCAATTGATTTCCATGATCTAAGAGAAGTTTGTAATTGAGAAAGTTGTATACATTCAAAGCTGTCTAATCAAAAGAAGTAGGATTGGAAATAACGATCAAATAAGTATAAGCTGCACGTAAAGACAATTTTTGAATTAGAAACGAAAATAAGTTTAGAGATATTGGTCTTGGATAGAGTGTTTTCCAAAGCTGAAAGATACTGTCATGAAAAATATTAAAATAAGAAATCTTAATAAAAGTATAAACCAGGAAACAAGTGAAACAACAGGATATAAGTGATCTTAGCAAACATTGATGTAGTTAAAGGATTCCGAAATTTAAGGGAGGACCGGATTCGAAAAGTCTTTAGAAACTTAAACCGATTTAAGTGAAGTTGAAGATTTCGATGATGCAATGCAAGTTCTCTTTGTGTTATAGATGAATGAACATAGAATGAAGCGTATGTGTTGAATTTTGCAGAGAAATTGGCGAGAGGGTTGAAGAAAAAAACAAACAAATAGTTCAATGTGGATAAAAATAATTGATTAACCAGAATACAATGTCCTCGGTACGAAAGTTATGGAGTGTGCGATTCCATCTAGCTATCAAAGATGAAATATAACATAGTAAAACATTTCATTTTTTTTTCTTCCAATTTAACTTATTTCCTAAATAGATATCTATAATTTACAACCGTTAGTAGACTAGTTAAATTCAAAACGAGAGTCTAAACAACCCTTCCTTACTGTTAAAGTGGTAGAATTATTCACATCATTTCGCGCGCCAGTTACATTACGATTAATGGTAAAAATATTAGACAGAATTTCAAAACAAGCTTCTTTAGACACAAACGTTGTAACATTATTTACATAGCAAGAGGAAACAATAGCACTAGAATTGACATGAAAAGAATAACGCGAAACATTAGCACAAACATATCTTTAAAAAAAAAGATCAGTAAATAACGAGAAGAGTGTTGCGCTGAGAGTAAGTGAATCTCTTATTCTAAAGCCTCTACCAATTAGAAAAGAAGCTGTGAAATGTAAACCAAAACGTACCAAACTTTGGTCCCCATAATGTATTAGAGAAAACTATTTTCAAAAATCATTTTAATACTATATTTCCAGAGATGGTGTGACTGCTGATTCACAAAATCAAATGCTTTTTTATATCTACAAATACAATACCCAAATTTAAATTATCCTTCTTGGAATAATAAATACAATCCCTAAAGGGAAGAAACTTGTCATATATTGAACTTCCTAGAATAGCAAACGTTTGGCTGAACGTTTGGAAGTAGATCATAGAGTATACGAGATACACAATTGAATCGTGTATTTCCAAATCTTTGTAAGTGCCAAAAAACAAATGTTCCAGAAGAAAGAAAAAAACACATGTCTATGGAAAGAAAATGTATTTATAACCTTGCTTCTAGTTCGTGTTTCCACCACTAGGGTCAGCGGTAGGCAGACAATGTGCTGTGTCATTGTGAAATATGGCACTTACAAGTTGTTTTTTTTTAGATAAAATGCATTTTCCACACAATGGCATTTACAACGTTTTGGAAATTCACGATTCAATTTGCCATAGCCTTCCAAGAATTATATAACATATGTTAAATACTTAAACAGGTCTCTATTTTGTCAAATCTAGTCTATCAGCAGTTTTCGGAAGGAGTACGAATAAGGACCCTGCCTCGTAGATACATGGAGACTGACCTTTTGGAATAAATAATTTTGAACTTTAGAATATAATAAACCTAAGAAACACCAGAATGTTCTATAAAATTCAGAACTTAACCCATGTATACCTACACATTTCCTGGCATGAAGATGATTAACTGTATGAATTAAGTGGTCAAAGGTGATTTCACCTTCAAATATTTCTTTATCTTGAGCACAAGTGCAGGAACAGAAAACAATAACTTGATTGTCCACTTGTGTCTGTGTTAACAGCATAGAATTTAGTAAAAAAAAATCTTTAACAGTTTTTGTTTTAATTAGAAGTAGTTCTGTAATACTGAACGTGAAATATGAACATTACTCTATATATCTTTACGCTTTACTTTACATACAAACGAAGGCAAATATATATTATATTCATTAGAGATTACTATGTCTGTAAAATACGCATCTTATACAGACTTTCTATTGAATTGTTGAATAGAGTAACGTTGCTCCATATTTCTTCGTAAGTAAAGCATTTTATTGCATAAACAGTATATACAGATACCATCTTATTATGTCTAATATTTTGTTCCCATTGCCGCGCAAATACTTTTACACCTGATTTGAAATTCGTAATCATCGCACGAAAAGTAGATGGTGTAATATTGCCTTCATATGATATGAGCAAAGATTGAGGAAAAATCTTGAGGTTGAATGACAACCATATACACCAAACGTCGGAATGACTTAATATGATTAAACTAAAAGAATGTAGTGGAACAATGTGAAGAAACTGAATTTGAGTCAAATATTTTTTCCATGTGATTGTACAGAATTAAGTAATAATTTGTTGGGTATACGTATAACGACTTTCAATAACTCATTTTTTTAGCAGACTGTACATATCGGCGAACATAAGTGAATCTGTGATTCACTGTATATACCTCTTTTTAAGCGCTGCTTCTAGTGTGTTTTTAGGGTTGAAATAAGCGCACAACCACTTCTGTGTGACGCAAAGTTTATTTGCCATGGACCTCATATATTCACTATAGATATAAATTGGTAATCAAGAGTCAGGATCTTTACCGTGTTACTATATAGACCAGGCTTTGGCTTGCTGCGTTTGAACTTGGAAATTTACGAGCATTATTTGTTGTTGTGGAGTAATAGAGGTGAACGAAGGAGATAAAGAACATAGTCCCGTGAAAAAAAAATCTTTTCGGTTAGGCACTGGACTGCCAAGGCAATAAAGTAATCAACACCCTCATACCAAACACACTACTAACAAGGGAAGTACCCCAGTTCGAACGGCTGGAACCGATTAAAAATTAGGTGAAAGTACTGAGTTCTGTTTGTTCTACCACCTGCCAAAGTTATTGGTCTGTGAAACTTCTGATCTGTTTACTAGCGATGTTTGAATTATGAGAAGTACTAACTCGCTGAAGTAACAATACCGACATTACCAGAAAGCAGATCAACTCGCGATACAAAGGTATGTGGAGAGTACCGGTGATTTGGAAAACAGGTACAATTCATTTTCTTTAAACAATATACATATATTAACACATTCAGTACGTACATATTCATATGAACCATAACAGAATATGCTCTGTTGTGACATTGGATCCCTTATTCGTCATCGAATTTTAAATGTGGAGTTTCAATGAAGTGATTAAAGAACATCGGGACGAAAAAGTATGTACAGTTGACAAATCATTTTAACTTGTACTTCTTTATGTGTCGGAGATAAAGTTTCCGAACTGTTGCAACTATCATACCCACGTGCAGTTTCTTCTCCACGGTCACAATCATCACAATTGTTTAATCTGTCCGTATGATTTCCTGCTAAGTATTAGTATTTTTGCACTTTAATTTCATATAACATGCATGGAAACGGTTCATACTCAACTTCAATTACATTCTACACATTCAGGTCTACACGTTTGCCGTTCCTTTTCCCTCGGGAGCTTAAGAACGTTCAAAGGATTAATTAGCTTACTCATGTCTGCCGTTGCACTGATCTACCAGACACTACTCAAATCTAGCTCGTTCTGCCTGTTTAGCTTTGTAGTAGCGACCTTCAAATGGCTCTAGCGGACCCACACTCAGTTTAATGGATGAATGGCTTTGATATGATTTGATAAAGACAACGTTCTATTTGAAACACATTCCCAGTCAGTTTTAGCCTTTCGAGTTGAGGTATTTCCCTTGTAAATATTCACACACACACTAATCACAAAAGATACACACAACTTTGTAAAAGTCAGAATACCTAACTAGGTTTCACAGAGCAATCACAAACGATTTACTGCTGCGACCGAAACAAAACATGTATAAATATAATTTTTACATAAATAACAATAAATTGACCTGAGTTGAAGAATCCTGGAAGGAAGCATTTACAATTTTTCAAAGCCGTTCCATATTTGCACTCCCTTCTGCATGCCTCGTACGAGTATATATTACTAACATCAAGATTTAGTTCATCCCGGAAAATGCATTTCCTTTGTTTTATGCTTAATCTTTTAAGGGATTCTGAAGTTTCCATTCTGGTTGCTTCCATTGCATACCCAGGACAACCTCCATCGTCTTTGTTATACCAATATGGTACGAATAGATCTTTTGGTCTAGGATATTCGTACCTTGACACGAGGTAAACCTGTAAATAACAGAACCGTATTTCAGATAACACACTCTACACATAAACGTTTCAGTACTTAGATTCGGGTATATTTTAGATATCAAATAAAATATATTTTGTGATCTTTATTATTAAAAAAGTATTTCTTACCAACTATAGTCTGATAAGATACGAAAGTACACACTTTATGTTGTAAACGTTTGCAAGGAAACAGTGTAAGAAGCGAGACGAAGCTTTCTAACTTCCATCTTTCGAATTTCAATGTTTTTCACATAATTGAAATAAGTTCTCTTTGACGTTAAGGTAGCATATTATACTATGAATTCTAATTTTTGCTATTCTAATTTTACATAATATTACTTATGAAAGAATTGATTTTTTTATATTATGATTCTTATCTAATAACTCTTTATTGGCCATAAAAATTTCTAAGTCAGTTGGCTACTTCGAAGTTTTACTTGCAAACCCGACCCTGGTATATGATGTGCTAATTTTAGGTGATGTGTTATTGGTTCAATAACAACTTAGCTATAGCAGATTTCAAATTATAGTGAATATCAAATAGTTTTTGTCCTAAAAGTTGTTCCATATTTAATATTCGTTTTAAACAACTGAAGATTTACCTCACTTCTCTTTAGAATTTGATAATTTTTGTCTTGGAATTACTCTCCTTATGCCACGGTTTTTGAAACATTACAACTAGATTCGTAATATGAAGTTACGTTACTCAGTTCATTAACTATCGCCAGATTCATAATTACTAAGTTGTCGCACCCACTTTAAAAAATCTGGAAATAATATATGTTATTCATATTTGAAATCCATACCGCAGAACCGTGGATTCCGGAAACTAGAGAAATCGAGATCAAAATTTCGGTAAAGAAATTGAAAATTTTCAACTCATCGGGAATAGACAATATGCCATCCGAATTAATTAAAGCGGGAGAAACTTCACTAATCATGGAACTACATAAACTGATAAGTGCTATATGAAGAAAGAAGGAGCTTTCAAAGGAATGCAAAAGCCTCAATAATAGTTCCAATTGACAAAGAAGGCGATAAATGGAACTATAATAATTACCGCGGAATCTCGTTACTTCCAACCTGTTACAAAGTATTAAGTTATATTATGTTAGCACGTCTAAATGTATATGTAGAAGAAATAATTGGAGACACCAATGTGGATTTAGAAGAAATAGATCCACGTTGGATCAGATTTTCGCTTTCAGAAAAAAAAATCGAGAACAAATCGGAATACAATGGAACGGTTCACCAGCTATTTATTAATTTGAAGAAACCATTTGATTCTATCAAAAGGGAAAGTTATACAGTATCCTGATACAATATGGAAATCCGAGAAAAACAGGTTCAACTAGTGAAGATGTGTCCCAGAGACCCCATAAGCAGAGTGCGGGTAGGTAATAATATCTCTGATAGTTTCAAGAGTATCAACGGATTAAAACAAGGCGATTCCTTATCACCACTACTGTCTAACTTTGAGTTAGAATATGCGATTTTAAAAATTAAAGGGGACAAAAAGGGACTATCATTGAATGATTTGAATCAACTGTTCGTATACACAGATGATGTAGATTTAATACGGGACGATATGGATGCACTACAAGGTAACATCGATGTCTTAGTAGAAGCGTGCGATTAGATAGGACTACAGGTAAACATAGATAAAACAAAGTATATGACAACAAGCCGAAACACAAGGGAATGAGGGAAATAAAAACATAAGAATTGGGGATGAGATCATAGAGAAACTAAACAGGTTTAAATACTCGGGAGCACACGTAACAAGGAAATTGAGGTCACGGAAAAAA
>JAGDQP010034477.1:0-20089 GCA_022664845.1 Lepisma saccharinum | reverse complement strand
TGAAGAACAAGCGTATATCATAAAGAATGCACGCTTGAGATGACCCTGATGGAAGAACTTGTGGGTGGTGGTAAGAGAAGATTTGCTGACTGAGACAATCTCTGCTCTGAGATCATAGAGACTTGATGGTTGACGGGTACTTATAAAACTTGAACCAGATACTCCTGTACAACTTGAAAAGATTGATCATTTGGTGGTACATGACGTCTGAATTCGTTCAAGTATCATTCTGGTCGTGCTTTTAAGGCTGATAATTTAGATCCAATTTTACTTGTGATATCTGATTCTGTCAGAAAATGTGTTTCAAGAATAGCCTAATTTATGTGATAAAATGTGATTGGGTAAAATTTCATCAGAAGATTTTCTGAGCCACAGTTTCTTTAAACCTACAGATTCGAAATCTTTAAGAAAGTAAAGAAGTACCAAAACATCGGTATCGTTTGATGCTACAACTATTTGCTCCAAATTTTCTCTTACAGCATGAAAAATGTGAGGGCTTATTCTCAAATCTGCTTCTTCAATATTGTTAATATCTTTATCCATTGTTCTATACACTGTCCCGATTCAACTTTTATAGCTGGTGGTGTTGTTGCTTCTTGTATCACACTGATAATGATAAAACAATGATGCAGTGATCGAACATTTATTTAAGAAAATTTCTAAGAAATTTAAGAAATAATAATAATAATAAACAATAACTAAAGATAATTTGCAACACTGATGCTCATAGTTTTTCAAAAAGTTCTGGGCCTACTACATTTTGAACTCGTTGCTGTAATACGCGATGCTAAGTTCACAGTCGTAACAAAATGCACATACGTGATATTCACTTTCCCTACAACGATATGTAACAGTTTATAAAAGGAAAGCGTTTTCCGTACTCTGAATTGAATTTACTTGCTCTCTACGTCCCATCTTTCTCGGGTTCCCCTGTCGATATTTGTTGACGACAGCACCTACAATTTGGGCAGTGAAAGTTTACCTAGGCACCGTACCTACATACGAATTTTCATTAAAATCGGGCTGAAACGCCTGGCGAGTGTTCCTTGTAAGACTTATTGAAGTAGTTTTAGTAAACACACATCGTACACCTAGAGACTGCATTTTTGTATTTTTGCAAGGGGGTAATATCTGATTTTGGCTCCCCTTGGAAGGAACAGCCCTCCTTATCTTCATATGTCACGCCCAGTCCGACTCTTGGGGCGTGATTCTCCCAGACCCCCCCGTGTGGGCGGTGTCAACTGTCAAGTACCAAATTCTCGGGCGCACCCCAGTTTTATTTATTTTTTACTATCATAAACCATGGAAACTGTGCAAAACTTCACTTACATCCTCCCATTTTTGCATTTACACCCCCGAACTGATAGTCCTGGCGAAATTCCTGTTGAGCATGTGTGCACCCTTTGCTCTTGCTTACTCGCGGTCCTGAATACTTTCCAAGAACTGATTGCACTAATCTACAAAATGTCCACTGTACGTTTGACTTTTTACTACTGGGCTTCACATATTTGTAGAATCTCTCTAATATAAATTTAATTTTTTTAAACTTTGGAACACAAGAATTTTTGGCACTCACATTGTGATCTGAAATTGGATCCATTAGTTTAGTTTTATCATAATGTACAAAAATAAAGCAATACTAATAATCCACAGATGTCAGTGCTTGACGCTGTGTTTTTCCTCCTATATGCTTATTATGTTTTATTTCTATTGAAAATAAAATTTAGGATATATAAATATGATTCCACATTCCTCTTTGATATGCTATATTAAAAAAAAAATGTTTGTCCCATAGATTTCCAGAGTTTGGGGGAAAATGTATGTCAGAGTGGAAGTGGGAGTTCCAAAAATGTCAGTCCGTGACTGCAACTTCAGCATTAAGAAATATATAGTATTTTTATTGATTACGTGTTCTTCCTGCGGGAGTGTATTGTCGAATGTCCCCTCTATCAAACAGTGTGCTGAAGTTGCAGTTTTTGAATTTGTAATAAATGTTATAACACTATAAGGTAATTAAAATCAAAAAAAGTGTATTATGTTAGTGCGTGATGCGTGGAATAGCTTATAAATCAACGTAAGAGCCAACTTAAGAACATGATTGTTCCTTGCATATTCTATTCCTGATACTGTCGTAATGATTAATGTTACTTTATTGTTTGGAAGGAACAATTTATTTTGATTAGAGGAATCAGACAAAAAGGGTATTGGAATGAAAGGGAATACATGTCATGTTTTCGAAAATGACAGCGTAATTTATTTTCAAATATTTTTAACTGTAACTTCGAAATCGAACTAAGAACTTGGAAATAAAACCTTACCTGCTTACGTTGTAAGCACATCTTGTCTGTTATGTGAGAAATTATGTGAATAATTGAAAGATTCCTTTTTTGTTTCTCCGAAAGAGAAGCTATCACTTACCAATGTTCCACACTAGGCCTGAGATCCATAGCTAGTACTTAAAATTGTAAGAACAACGCTTGCCATGTTCACTTTGTTTTAAACTATAAAGATTTTTAATTAATAACAAAATAAACCTTTAAATTGCAATTTATATTTAAGTTTTTTAAGGATCTAAGAACTTCATCGTTCTTCTTTTTTATCCCCAGTTGTCATTGTGGGTCTTATCGACTCAGAGTTCATTGTGAATTCCATCCTCCTTTCCTAACCTTAAAAAAAAATGACTGTTCAGCATATTTTGTTTCTCAACGAAGAGACTAGACTAGAATGTTTTTTGGGGGTGAGTGGGGGGGTAAAGTTTGGTCTTCGAAAGAGGAGCAGGTATGTTATAGCACAGATGGTTACAGTCCACGATAACTGGGTGCTTTGATTTAGTGACAGTTGAAGGTCTTCAAGGTTATATACAACAATCAATCGTGTGGTATTGACCAGTGGCGGTGTAATCTCTAGAAACCAGCTGAGCCAACTTTCTCTCCCCCCTCCCATTTTCTATTGATCCTACTATTGTTTGGTTAACCACGATATCTGAAAATTCAATTTTATATAATGCTTGTCAACACAGATTTTACCACGAACTGGAGATTATATATTTTTTTCTTACTCACAGTATGAGAGTCTATTAGTAATAAGAGACTTTCGTGTTTAAACTACCCTTGTTTGTCTCCTCACCTTTTTTTAAAACATGGTTTCTATCATATCCAGATTCATTCTTTTAGACATCAAACATTTTAGAAAAATGTATTCTTTACATTTTAAAAGAAAAGAAAGTCTTTAAAAATTATCTCGTATCCTGTGTTTTAGTTCGCTTATTTTATTTTATCCTTACTTTGGATTGACGCGCTCCAAAGACATCTATTTCGTTAGATTGCGTCACAAAGGTACATCAAGATATAGTTGTAAAAAAAAGCTTAGAAGATATTGTTTCACCATGCATAACATTACGGCCCATCCGTAAAGTAAGCGGTAGAACTGCGCTATATATATTACCCCTATTAAATTTTATTGAGGTGAGTCGTTGTCGTCTTTGTTCCAGAGATGTCTCGAATGTTCCCTATTCCTTGTAGACTGATATTTTTGTCTATGAAACCATCAAACACTTATCGCGAATTCAGTTACACGTAACCAGAATCCGAATCCAAAACACTCCATATCAAAAACAAAGCCAAGTTTCCAAGCAGTACAGAACGAGAGATGTTTCAGCATATGGAAGTGTTTTGATATCTGGCCAGGTTCTTTCCCAGGTAGTTCTTATATCGATTTGGCAAAGTTTTGTGGAACAAATGCAATTTTCTTATACTGCTAACATGGCTGGGATTCTTTCAAGATCTTGGCTAAGTCTCTGGTAATTCTACTGGCACCTACTTAAACACTGTACTGTTCGATTAAATTCCAGACTAGTTGGCCAAATTCTTGATATGAGGACTTGGCCAGTTTTATATATCAAAACTCCCATATGCTGAACCCTCTCTCTCTTTGTGCTGCTTGGAAACTTGGCTTTGTTTTTGACACGGAGTGTTTTGGATTCGGATATCACAATTTTTTTTTAAAATTAAATTTTCTATTCAGGGGTAGGTTTTGGGTCTTGATGGTAGTTACGTTAGGTTAGCTGTTGCTGCTACTCGTTTCTGAAAATATCACGTACAGACAATTTCAACGATATGTAACATACTATATATCGGATCAGGTACTTTCGGGGGTTGTTGGGATTTATTGGTATGTTAGTCTAGATTTTGGACCTTTCTTGAGGTTTACAAATAACCCCCTAAGCATGGGTATAATTTTGTATTTTTAGCTTGTCGGAAACGCGTCAGAACATGTATATTGATTTTGCCATTTGAAGGGATATTGTGGCATTCCAGATTTTGGACTTTTCTGGAGCTTCGCATGTTACCTCCTAAGCATGTGTAAAGTTTTATATTTCTAGCTGGTTGGGAACATGTCAAATATTTTATGTCAGTGAGTGAGTGAATGGTTTACCCGAAAAAAGCCTATTTTGGAGGCTTATAACTCAGCACCCCATGATCCCTTTAACTTGAGGTTTGGTAGTGTTATACAAGATCTTATTACTAGTAAACGTTGGTAATTTTATGTTGCTGGGGTAATTAGTAAGTAAGCAGTGATGTCTTGAAAATTGTAATTTAGCTCTTGTTTGGTCTTGTTTAGTGTTTCGTGTAAAGCTACTTGGCACCGCACGTTGGGTCGGCAAGGAACTTGACTGCGTGTGCTGCCACGCACGCTGATTATGTTGACGAATATTTCCTTAGCGATGAATGTTCTAGTTCCCCCCTTAAAGATGCAGTGAAATGATTGACGCTGACAAGAATAAAGATGTTTCAAATCGTAATTTTATTTCAGAATTTTAGATTGAGATGGAAATTCAATTTTCAGTTCCTAAGGCCGGGATGAATATGACTGCTTTCAAACAAAGACAAACAAAAAGCTTTGTGCTTTCAACATATTAATGAAATGAAATTTACATTGACTCGACCCTAATTGGATCTAGAAACACCTCCCCAAAACGAATTCTACCAAATCCTGAGGCTTTTTGACGACCAAGTCTTTCTTTTTCAACAAAGGAAGAACAAAATGGAGATACGGAGTGAATGAGTTAGAAAGAAACACCTAGCTATTGTGTTGCTAATAATCCAATAAAAGAAAGTAGAGTGAAGATTAACGGAGAGACAATAGGCATAGTTGATGAGTATGTTTACCTAGGCCAGCTTAAAACATCGAATGCAAAGTTGACTGATGAAATAAATAGAAGATGTAAAATGGCGTGGAGTTCTTTTGGAAGACTACACTTTATTTTCAAAAGCAAACTTCCAATGTGTCTGAAGTGTAAAGTTTATAATCAATGTGTCTTACCTGTAATGATGTACGGGTGCGAAACTTGGACATTGAATGCGCAAACGACTCAAAGATTGAGAGTCACACAAAGAGCAATGGAGAGGTGCATGCTAGGAATAACCAGGAGGGACAGGAAGAGAAATGAATGGATTCGCGCACAAACAAAGGTAGAGGATGTAATCAAGAGTGCGAAGAAGATGAAGTGGAGATGGGCCGGTCACATAGCTAGACGAACAGATGGAAGGTGGACGACAATTGTACTACAGTGGATTCCTAGAGAAAAGAAACGACCGAGACGACGTCCAAATGTAAGATGGGTAGATGAAATCAAGCGTTTTTCAGGAGCTACATGGATGAGGATATCAGCAGACCGAGATATGTGGAAAGAAAAGGGGGAGGCCTTCATCCAGCAGTGGATAGAAAACGGCTGAATATGATGATGATGATGATGATGATATAAAAATCTTACTCCACCATAATTTTCAGTTTGTGAGGTGTAAATGGCGTTTTGGACGGTTTCTATCGATTTTTGACTGTAAAAATATTAAAGATCGGGAATTTGGGGAAAACATCCCCCACAGGAAAGTCTGGCAGAATTACTTGAGCAACTGAGTACCACAGCACAAATTTTGTTTGTTTAATTACAGAATTTTACAAATAAAGGCTATTCAAGATTCAGTCTCACTATTTTGACAACTTAATTGATAGCAAAGCAGAAATGCCTTTTGAAGAATTTTTTGTGTACGCTTTGCATTTCGTGTCAGGACATTTTCATCGGAAAGCGTAGGATTTTTGTTATTTGAGGTATTTTGGAATATCTATTTGTCTTGTGATTCTTATTTCCTCTTTATTTTACCAGTTTTATAAAACTTCCTTTTATTTATTTTCCTTGTGAAAAACCACGAAATTTTTCACGACCACAGATGTGCGTAGGCACACTCTTTACGAATCATTGATCTGAAGCGTAAAATTCAAAGTTAAAACGTTTCGAATGCAGAGCAGCGAGTTTTGGTATTGCAATTATTTGAAGAAGAAGAAAAAGCAAGTTCGGCTATGGGTAAAGGTCAATAAATAATTTATCTGCACTGCACGTTCGCAAGGTTTATCCTGTCTGTATCGATCATTCTGTACAGAAAGAATGAATTTGGAAGTCGTTAGCCTTTGGTTTCAATTCAGTCTTGATTTGTGGCGCTAAACTAAGTGATAACCAGGGGAAATCTTGATGCAGTCAAAGAGTAACTAATTCGCGCTTTTGATCCACTTAATTCCTTGGGGATCTCCAACTGAAGAATCTTCCTTTTTCTTTAGAATAGCGATTGGGATAGAAATAATCTGTATGGTCATCAGGAAGTTTGCCTAATCTTGTTTTGTTACTTCCAGCAAGCGAATACCATACCGTGATGACATATACAGCATACAATCTGCTGCTCCCTTGCCTATTATTTCTCCCAAGAATTGAAATGGGAACCTCGGTGTAAAACAATAAAAGGGCGCGTTCGCATGTTACTGCATTAAATTAGTTATAAAAAAACAGCAACCTGTGTTTGTTCCGAAAAGTGAATTTATTCGTGATCTGTTTCTGATTTTTTAAATTCAATTATAGACCGAAAGTGCAAACCTTTTTTTTTTATTTGAACTAGTAACTTATCATTCACCGTACAGGTGATCGAGAAATATTCTTTCGTATCACTAACTTACGGTAATTTCTATCCCAGATTCCTTCTTTTAGTTCGTTTTCGGTTAATTTTGTTATGACCGGAAGTGATAAGGTTGTGCGGAAGATCAGTTTTAACTTATACCTTTACCCCAAAGATATTTCAAAACATTTCTCACCCTTTGGCTACATATTTACTCTATATTGATAGACCCATTGCTTTTCTTTTTTTCGAGGTTTTTTTTCAAACGCTTTAAAATATTTATATGGTAATCATATCTTTGTCATACTTGCTTGCATACATCTTTGATTCAAAATGTATATGAGTTGATTGCTTATATCCTTAATCATACCTTGTACAGACTGACTATGGACTTCACAGCGCGTGTGTAGTTTTTTTTAATTCCTTAGACTCGTTGCTAATACGTGCTCTTTTTTGTTTCTGCGCCCCAATGAATGGATCAGCTAATGTAACATCGCATAAAATTGTCTTAAAAGGACCGTATCTATGCGTCGTGGTAGACGTTCAACAACAAAAAAATCTGTTATGAGAATAATTTGAGTGTTAGTGAAATTTCAAACGAAATTGTTCGATTTTTCAGCTCCGACAGTAATGCTTCTCCTTTGTTATCTATAATTTATTTCATAATCATTAACTCTCACAAGTGCCGCAAGCGCCCTTTCTTTTTAGACATGGTTCCATATAACTGGAGGACTCTAACCCCCCCCCCCCAAAAAAAGGAAAAATCCTTCAAAGAGTTAAGATTTTAAAGTACAGGACGATAAAGCGATTACTATCCATTCTTCTTTCCCACCCTAAGAGGAAAAATAAAATTGACTTAACCAATAAAAGAGCCACAGGAGGTTCATGAGGTCGGAAGATGCCCACCTACTTTGAAGGGTGTTACTTCAAGGTAAGCTACGTCAATTAATGTTTTTCGTCGGTTGGTTACTTTCTGATCATGTTTAAATGGAATCTACATGCATAGAGAAGGTTTGGAAGTCTATCCGGACTGGAAAATTCTTCTTTCTTTTTCTGTCTTAAAGCTAGGCTCTCTTTTTAAGGTATGTGTTTCCGAATGTTGGAGGAAAAGCACTTGAGCCAAGACGGAAAAGCAATGACTGTTCTGGAGCAATTTGAATGACTCTTCTTCAACTTCCATTTTAAACTTTGTTAGCTCTCGTTGGTTCCTTTTACCGCTAAGGTTGGCCGCCTTATCCGCGAATTTCAATCCTAGCAACACCAGACGACCTCTTGCTTTACCATTTTCCCCCCATTCTCGTTTTCTTCCTCTCTAAACCTTCTATTTCTCCCCTTCTTGTTCTTCCATCTTCGTCGCCGTCTGCTCTTAAGTTAACGTTGTCCGTTTTCGAGTTGAATGTCTGTGTTAGTGTGTGTGTGGGTGTCTTTAAGTGTGGTCTACTACTGGAAGAACTTGAAACTAGATTTTCCTTGACGGAATTTCCTTCCTTTCTGGAAGAGCCGAAAGGAAAACATTTCTAGTAATGAGAAAATGTCTTAAGTTAGTGTATCTCCGCTCTTCGTTTTCCTTTCTCTGCTTTTATCTTTATTATCTTTTGATAGTTTTGTTCTGTTTGCTTTCACGTTTTTTTTTTTTTTTAACATTCTCTAAAATTTTATATATGTAATTCATCATCCGTCTTTTAGATTGAGAGAAATGCAAACGTTTTGGGGAAAGTTTCGCAGAAGTATTTCCAAATTAAGTTTCGAATCTTCTTGACTAGGGCGCCGCGTCGGTTGGTCATTCCACGTGTAGAAAATCCTTTAAACTAGTTTGCTGAAAGCTTTCTCTTCTCTCAGCCCTTTATTCCTTTGCTTTGCTTACTTTCGTAACTTCTGCCTCTATTCTTGATTTCTTTCGTTTTCAGTCTTGTTTTTTCCTATCTCTTCTTCATCTTTCGTGACAGTTTCTCCCTCTTTTCGTTTATTCTTTCTTTACATTTCTTCTTCCACATTGTTTTACCTTAACTGCTTCATCTTTCCCTCTCATTCTCACATAGCTTCTTCCTCTATTCCTGATTTCTTTCGTTTTCAGTCTTGGATTTTTCTCTTTCTTTACCTTTCTTCTTCCGTATTGTTTTACCTTAACTGCTTCGTCTTCCTCATTCTTACTTTTCCTGTCTTTTGTCACTTTTTATCTTCTGCCTTTTCCTTTCTTTCTTGCTTTCCTTCTTTGTCTTGTCGTTTTCGTACTATTCCATTTCTTTTCTCTTAACGTCAGTTCTCTTCTTTGCGTCTCTACTCCAACTATCTGTTTCCTCTTTATTTTCTCCAATATTCTATTCGTCTTTCTTCTTTTCATGCCTATAGCTGAGTTAGATGAGTTGTATTAGATAGCGGTATCACTCGTAGATGATTCGTTCCTATCACATATCTTTTCAAAACTTCAATAATATTAATTTGTTTACACAACTACTTTTTGTCCTTACACTTTTTTTATAACACTTATAAAAATTATTTAGCTTTCAAAAAGATATACGTAAACTTCCAAAATGGTCCATATGTAATATAAGATTTGATTAGAATCAAAGTTCTTAAATATCAATGATAATTTTTTCATGCATCAAATTAGAGAAATTCTGAAAGTAACTCCTTGCAGCATCCGTTGAAGAGCATGTCTAAAATAGATGCGGATCTACGAAGATATATTTGGACATCTCTCCTCACCGAACGCAACAGGGAAAGTCTGAGATTTTTTGTTTTTATGTATTGTCAGTAAAATTGACTTCACCGGGAAATTGTGGATTTTGAATCTAAAGAACAATACTTTTATGCTAAGATTTACCTTCTTTTCTCTTGTTTTTGCAGACGAGACCAAATAGTGAGCTTATAACGTTAAGACTGTGACGCATTGAAACCTTCAGTTCATGGAAAACTCATACGTACAAAGTTTCGGGAGTCATTAAAACTTGATTATAAGGATGTATGCCAATTCTTTTCCCCTGAAAATAAACTCCATAACAAGTTTTTAGTGTTGAGTTTAACTTCTGCTTATGTTACCGGACGGGATAAATACAGATGACAATGTATGGAAAGTTCTGCAAAGGTAATAGGGAGTAAGAAAACAAGAAACAAGGACACAAGTGAACATCCTGTATAGTTCCCGTTCCGTTCCTGCTGTAGATTTTCTCATTTGAATGTATTTTACCTGGCTTCCATTATTGAAACTCGAACAACGAACAGCAAGAGTTAAAATATTCAACACAAGTAAACTAGCTACGTAGCAAAATTTTCGGTGATGACCGGAAGACTGTCAGTAGAAACAACAGTTTCGTAATTTTGTTTTTGGTTCTAAACTTGTTTCAGTTCCACACCTCCTTTTGTTCTGACAAAGTTAGAAGACTATGTAGTCCATGTATGGTGACACTAAAGCAGTTTGTATGCGACTCTCTCTCTCTCTGTCTCTCTCTCACACAAAACGAAAACCTCCACGAGCAGAATTTGCCTTTTCTTTTTAAAGAAGAAAGACAAAACCCGTCACTATGTACACGCAACTGCCTGGAAAACAAAGGTTAACTAACTGACAAACCCATCGACTGTACGGATGAGCAAGGGAAACTGGTGGCCGAAGCGGAAGTCATTCTGGATACAAGTGTAGACATTGCGTTTTCTGCAACCTACTGGAGTTCTTTTTTTCTAACCCGTTTTTACGTTTCCTTATGTTCGTTGTTATGTTGTATATTTAACCTTTAGGGTTATGGTAGTCTTTACTGTAACCAGTGGACAACGAGGACTGTGTGTTTTCGGTGAGTGTGCTCATTTTGCGGGCTTTTGGATAGGCCAAAACCTTCGCAGAGTCAGTTTTCCCCTTGAGTATCTTTAATGTCATTGTTTCTCTACTGGGACACACTCTCCTTCGCCTCCTCTCACCCGTCTTTTCTCCTCATTTTCTCTCACGATCTCTTTCTTTGTTATATCCTTTCTCTCTCTCTGTTACTTGAAATGGTGGTGGCGAATCTCTTTACCACAAGTTTACTCAAGGGAACTTAAATCCACGGTTTCCTTCTTTATATTTACTTGGTTTGTCTAGTTTGGGTTTAAAAGTTCTTTTCTTATAGTAACATGTCCAGTACTTCTGTGACCTATATTGTTCCTTAACCGCAACGAATCTCAAGAGCAATTACTCATATATATATTTTTCTGTATGGGTCGGTTAAAGATTTCATTAAGTATCCGTATTAATGAATTGGATAGTTATATAATTAGGAATAAAGCGCCATTCTTTCGCGATATTAATTTCTATATCAGAAAGTAACCATTCCGGAAAGTTATTCATTAAAGAATCTGGACATTGAAGTCCAGATAGGTAATTAAGTGTTACCATCATTTGTTTTTCTGTATTTTGTGATCACGTTGGCGTATAATTTTATTTCTACCGTTTCGTTGAATTGGTGTAGCGGGTAAGTAATAATAATATTCTGAATTGCTTAAATGCCTCCAGGTGATTCTAGCATTAGTCTAGTATAACTAAGGGGAAAGTTCCCGAAATCTTTTGTAGAAATGGCCGGCATGAGAAGAGGGTTTGAAATCCTCGGCTTGTGTTAATTTGTAGTCAGCGATTTTCGCGACTAGAGAGCTAAGTATCTTGGATTTTAATTTAGTTCCTTCTTTTCTAAAAGATTCATATTTTAAACGAAATGGAGACATTGTCTTTTTTTTTTTGCTTTTTTTTCATTACAGCTTGAAGTGTTACATTATTGTGGTATCCAGTATTTGGAGATATATAGTTGAAAAGTATGGATAGAAGGAAACATTTTCCACCATGATTGCATTGTACTTATATATATGAGCACCTGCGTAGCCTAGTCGGTAGCGCGCTCGACTTCAGTGCGAGCGGTCCCGGGTTCGATTCCCGGTGGGAGCTAAAAAATTTCGGTGTTGACCCAGCATCGTGAGGACAATTGGGGAGCTGCTGTGAATAAAAGACAGTAGCGATCACAGTGAGAGCTTCGGCTCTCCGCTCCCGGTCAGCGTGGGAGTAGTAGACCAACTCCTCCCTTCGGGGAGAGTCCTCATCCACTAGCGGATTGAATATGGCTGTGATTTCAGAGAAGAATATTCATTCATTATTCAGACCCTCTAACAATGAAATATATACTTGATTTGAACACAATTCGTGATTCAAGTAGGAAGAATTAGCTTAACGCTGATTCTGTGTTAAGCATGGCACAATGTATTATGTGGGAAAAGCTTTAATAACCTGATTCTATTGATTGAAAGTTGGTAAATGTTTGTAAGCATTTGTGTTAAAATAAAAGCCAATTATTTCTGAACACTTAATTTAAAAAAAAAAAAAAAAAAATCTGGGAGTGGTCGTAATAGTTGAGAGAAATTATGCCAAATTAGTATGTAAATACGACAGAAATTTGCTCCGTGTTCACGTGTTATTCTCAATACTACTATACTGTATATACAGGGTGTCCCTGAAATAGGGACTCATGGTGCAAACTTCGGGAGGTGATTATTTAAATCGAACCAAGAAAAAGGTTCCTCTGAAGAAATTCCGAAATCCGCTTAGTTTCGGAACTACAAGCACTCAAAGTTAAGACGTCATCGCCACAAATGACGTCATATCTTGACAAGTAATGACGTAATCGGTGTCGGTTTAGCAAATCACACTCGAAGTAGTACTGAGTAGCGAGTACTGGAAAGTAAAGCTTAGAGTGGATTGCTATGCTTACTTTATTAAATCATTTAATTTCTGGACAATGAAATTCTTACAAGCAAACATACCAATGGGGCAGAAAAAAAACATGATTTTTTTTCTTCCGTCATGTTCAGAATGTCAAAATATGTGCGCATGCAAATTTTGGCAACTCGAACGCAAGTACTTTGTGAGATATGGATTATATAAAAGTCAGATTCATGTTTCTGAAGAGTGATAGAAAAGTGTAGAAGTACCCTAATATTTATAAATTGCTGAAATAAATGAAAAGCAAATACACAGCAATGTATACCTGTTGGAGGGTATGTTTATCATGGTCGCCATCTTGAATTTCGATTGATTTTCTTAAATGGGAAAGGGGTTGTGTAAAATGTCGTTCTGGGCTAGAATTTTGCGAGAAATGTGTTTCTGATGTCTGTTTTGTCGTAAATGTATTGTTGTGAGAGAAAATGTTATATGACATTAGTCTGGGATAATGAAGCAATAGTCTGAAAACACCCATTTCGTTTTGAAATTGCAAAGGAACTCAAACGCATACAAATTGTTCCTGGCTACAGTACCCTATCGATATGCATTCGGGTTTCATTTCTTTTGATATTTCAAAACGAAATGGGTGTTTTCAGACTATTGCATCTATATAGCCCAAACGAGTGTCACATACCCTGTTCTCTCACAATAATACATTTACGGCAAAACAGACATCAAAAACGTATTTCTCGTGAAATTCTAGCCCAGAATGATATGTTACACGATCTCCTTCCCATTAAAAAAAAAAAAAAAAAAAAATCAATTGAAATTCAAGATGGCGGCAATGATAAACATACCCTCCAACAGGTAGCGGCTTCCATTCAATATCCATTACTGTGTATTTGCTTTCCATTTCTTTCTCCAAATTAAAAATAATAAGGGTGTTTCCATACTTTTATACCATTGATATCTCCCGAAGCATTTGCGCTCGACTTGCCAAAATTTGTATTCCAAACATGACAGAATAAAAAACTCATTAGTTTTTTTCTGCCCCATCAGTATGTTTACTTGTCATGTTGTGAAACCTGTCTATGGGCACTCCCTCATTCAAAAACATTGTGTAAATGGATGTATCGGGTACTACTTCGAGTGTGACCTAACCGACACCGCTTACGTCAGTATGTGTCGAGATATCACGACGTTTGCGACGATGCCTCCATGACTTTGAACGCCTGTATCTCCTAAACTATGCATAATTTTGAAAGTTTGCACAGTTATTTCGGGGACACCCTGTAGTTTTCCCATGCCATGATCAATATGGATGAATCCATAGTGGGGTCTAGTGGTTACGGTCGCTGAGTTCGAAACACCACTAATAGGCAGCAGGTTCAAGTCCTGCTGCCAACCATCCTGACGTTTTCCTCAATTTCACCAGTCGTTTGCCGCGGTACTACTTAAAGACTATGACCCTGACTGCTCGCCCGAAGACGTTATCCCTCTGATATGTGAGTTTTTTCCCTGCTGCTTGTATAGCTCATAGTAAGTAAATTAAAGTTTTGCGTGAAAGGATTATTCGTTCTTAAAAGCTGCGGCTGTGTGGGAAGAACTACAGGTATATGTGATAATGCATTGTTCTGTTGAGGAACGCGCTATATAAACTTGACAAAGATCTGTCCTGATGTGCTTAACGAACTGTTGAGACACGTTGGAAAATGCAGAGAGAGAGAGAGAAAGGGAGAGAGAGAGAAAGAGAGAGAGAGAGAGAGAAAGAAACGAAATTAGAAGAAGAACTTCGTGTTTAATCTGTTCCCAGTGGAGAGACATTTTGCATTATCTTCTTTCTGCAGAGAACTGTTTGTGTTTTTGGTACTTTTTAAAAAGAAAAACTTGGAAACCTTAACACCAAGAATTCTCTAGCTACATAACTACATTGTCTCGGTCTTTTTCATTTTAATGGTCGGAGCTTCTGTTGTGTGTAGCGCCTTGGCATCCCACAAGGCACAGAAAACCAGCCTCTGCTGAAGAAAACAGACCCAAACGGTTATTGCTCTTGGGATTTAAAAAAGACTGTCGGTGTTTGTGCAATGTTGTTCAACGCTGAAGTGGGTTGGGAAAATTCAGTCGAACGGTTTTTGTTAGTGCCTACCCCGTATCGCCGGTTTTTTCTTGTTGATTTGTGGGCACCTTGTTTCTGTCTTATGCCCTCAAAGAATGATTTTTTGTTTCTCGTCGTCTTTCAATCTGGGGGCTTCAGTTTGATTCCATCAGTCCACCCTATCAGCGAAGCTTCTGTGAAATAAAAGATTGGTATTTTTCTGTGAAACTACTAGAATACTTAACATCTTACGCTGTGGAAAAATTCCCAGCACCAAGGAGGAGTTGTATGATGACAGATTGCTCTATATAATACGTATTACATTGGTACAATCTTACAGGATGCGCGCGCAGCGGCATGTCAGAGTTTAATATCGTCGTCCTCAGTAACAACAGTGTTAACGTTGCGTTGAATGCGGGCATTGTACACGTGTATGTATTTCATCGTACATGCCATTCTGTAGGATAGTGTTCCACGCCCGCTGCACTTGGGCGGTCAAATCAGCTATTTCGTTGTTTGTTGCGGTTAATTCTGGAGCTGGCGTTAAATCATTTCGAACTTGTGCTCAGTGGGGTAAAGGTATGGTCACTGATGTAGCTAGTCCTAAATTTTTCACAGGGTATACGGTGTTGATCTTTTAGTTTGTAAATCCTCAAGCGAAAACAATGTCTCCATTAAAATTTAATTCATCATTTTATTAAATATAGGGATGAAATAATTATGTAATTTTTACAAAAACGAAAAAATTAAAATACTTTTGTTATTCTAGTCAGGCAATAACAATGAAATTATATGCATAATTTGTTGCATTGATGGAATGATAAACAAGAAGATCGTTGAGACTTCCGCATACGAAGCATCTACTCCATATATCGAAAAGTCAAACTTCTACCTTGCTTTTGAAAATACAAGTCAAATATCATACTATTCAAGACCTGCACTAGGACACCATCCAAACTAGCAAAAGTTTTGCTGAAATTTACTGTACTTTATGTGGGTATTTACACAAAATTATTATTGTAGTCAACAGATTGCGATAATATGCTAACGCACGTAATGTAGTTATACCCCCTTACCCTTCTCAACATTTTGTTCAAGTGGAACCAAAAGTATCTGACCGTCTGTCGCAACATCAATGACATGCGCCAACCGAACTCGAATAATCCAACAAATCTAAATGACTGTCTAATGCCCTACGTGAAGCCATATGGATCGAATCCGTCAAATCGCGTATAGACTCCCGTAAGTTCAGTATTGCAGTTAATTTCTAATCTCAAAAAAGAAAACACAAAATAGGTTACTGCAAACACCGTAAACACACAATTTCCAAAAAAACACATTCAAATACCTTACACATAAATATAACTTACGGAGCAACCAAATTTAAAGAACATTGCTGCAGAGCACTTGACCAGGAGGAACACTCTTCCAGGTCATTAATTTTATATTTAATTCAAAAAGAATAGAATGACTTACCACCACAATTCAAAGACTTTACCGCTATTACACTATTTCCAGACTCACTCCCAATCAAATACTCCGCAACAGGTGTCCATTATAAAGAGTCAAATTCTAACAAGTCTACACGATTACTTAAGCCTACCGCTTGGGCTTACCGATAGAAATACAATGACAGACCCCCTTTCCGAATTCAAAATCCCTCCGTTCCGTTCTGTTATGCTATGTCCCGTTCACTTCCGTTATGCACACTTATCCGAATTAAATAAGTGTTTAACATTTTAACCACAGATGTCACCCAAGTCTGGAAACAGCTGAAAACCCTCCGTGCGTAATGTGAATGAGTATTGGACAATGCGAAATCAAGGTAGTTTGATGAGAAGTGAATAAGTCAAAAAGCTACAGGATAAAGATAGATGTAGGCGTAGAATTCCCATACTTGTAGGTATTCGGCATATATTAAATAACAACAGACGAAGATTGATAGCTATTCAAAGGATGATCACAATTCTGCAGGTTATTCTGGAAGTTTTTGCAAGATAAGTGCGTCTCATGAACTATGAATCACTAAATAATGTTATACCAGGATCTATGAATAACCACATAAGTCGTGAGCCTTGACAAGTTACAAAAACACTTCAAATAATTATAAGAGTTCTTAATCTTAGTATTCTTAAATAAACTACTCATATGTTACCCTCCCTCTATTAATATCTACATGGAAGCCCATTGGTGAAATCCAACCAACAATACTTTCACATTGCGAAGTTAAAATTATTCAATGATTATGAAGATGTATCACTCGAAACATGGTACAATATCTATAACACAATGTGAGATCAAATCGAGCTATTAACATATTTAGATTCAAATACTTTGGCACGGTCGTTCATTTTAAACCAGTGTTTCCGTCAGGATTTTCAGTTTGTGTGTGTGTGTAAAGTCAAAATTTGGAGGGTGTAAGTTAAGTATTGTACGGTTTCTATCGATTTTTTTTACAGCAAAGATGTTAAAGTTCGGGGCGTGTTGTCTACACTTCGGAGGGTAAACACCCCCCATAGGGGGTCTGGCGGATTCACTGTTTTAAACTTGCAACACGTGATCAATTCTACACATTTGTCCCAACTCCCAAGTGAAGAAGGAATAACCCGCTCTTTTTTCTTTTCAACATGGCAGCAGCGCGAAACCGAACGGAGGATCAAGTGACCATCTCGTCCTCCGTTGCTCCGTTCACTTCAATGCTCAGTCGAAGGGGGAATTCGGATAACCATCGACGGTGCATCCGACGGAGCAAGTGTACGTAACGGTGCATAAAATGCCAATTCGGAAAGGAGGATAGCAACACCAATTGCTTCAACACATAAACAAAATGGCGGACGATACACGAACAAGTACGAACGAAACCGACAACCAACGAACTCTCACAAGTCAGCATGTGATGTCACGTAAGGAGAGACACAACTGCAGTAAACAAGTCTCCAGCGCGCAATTACAATACACGTCAAACGATCAGAGTATCATTCTGCCTAGCAATGGGATCTATCGCGATATCACTAAAATTCACTTGAGGCTGGTCAGAAGTGGGCTGCAAGTACACCAAAAGATGTCCATGTATGTCTCAGAGACAGCAGTATCTTATTTTAGATGATTATGTCTATAGGTCTGCGCGGATGCGGTTATCCGCGACAATAACGTCTTTGCGAATACATTTTTATTTTCATTGCGGATAAAATTGCGGATATGCTTATCTAAGTTTGACAATTTTCTTGTGAAGAATCTGCACTTGAGATAATGATCAGTAAGTACAGATTTCTTTTTCATTAATTTCATAATACTCGTATGTGTCTGTATGCATTACTTTTTCCCCCTTCCTTAAAGTGCGGTTGAGTATTATTAGAAAACTAATAATAATAAATTATTAACTTATCATGTGACAGCTTCTTGATAACAGATTACATTATGTTATAGAATAAATAATCTCTGAATCTAATATAGAATACAATCTATGTGAGAGTTTGTCTTTAAAGTAATGGCGGATGTGGATACGGATAGCGATGTTCCGAATTCGAATGTGGATAGACGAAATAAAGGATGTTGCAGATGCGATTTTCAATATCCGCTCAGACCTCGAATTATGTTCATGAGCGGTTATATTGCACTGTGTTAGAAAATTGTGAAGACCCATTTACAGCCGTTTCATTTTTGTTTTGAACTTACTGAACCGAAACTCATATACCTTTTGGTTCTTAAGTTATTTGAAGTTTATGCGCGAACAAAAGCGTAAGTGACATTTTCAAATTAAAAAAAAAAAAATCACGAGTATATTTTTATATATAACAGGAAAAATATGAGGCATAAAATATTCATACTTTGCACGAAGATATGTTAGACTAAAGTCCGCTTTTGTGCAAAGTATGAATATTTTATGCCTCATGGTTTGCGTGTGTGATATAAAAATGCACTCGTGATTTTTTTTAAAACAAATTTGAAAATGTCACTTAGACGTTTGTTCGCGCATAAGCTTCATTTGTTAATATTTCTCCTGTACACGAGGATTTTAAAAGTTTTTCTTCTGAAGACCTTTTGCAACAGATAAGTTTAGCCGAAAAAATAAGGCGTTTCCCTGTATCAGGATGGGCACTGTTACTGCCATACAATTAATTTTGTCTTTTATAAATTTGGTTATAGACAGATAGCTCTTAGTAGTTGTATTTTTACAAATTTTGTTAAAGTTACAAGTATTTTACTGTATTTTTACTAGTCGTTCTGTTGAAAGTACAACCACCTGTGCTTCCTACAAAATGAATGAATGATCGGATCTACAAGAAGATGACCTTAATGAAACGTTCGATGTTCTCGCAGATGTAAAAAATCGATGAAAATGAAGGATGATTTACTTCGATTTCTTTCTTTCTTTCTTTTTTTTACTATATTATTGGAAGTATTGCTTGGTAAAAAGTTTGGTTTCATGTAATGGCGAAATAATAATATTACTTTATATTGTAACTGTAAACTTACATGTTTTGAAGAAAGTTCTTTTCCTCTGTTATACGTAGTGAAGAAATATGAATGTCTTTTTACCTGTATATTTCAGTAAAGTTTAAAGATGATTTTTTCCCCTCCTAACTTTGTCATTAATGAAGTGAGAAGGCAGCCTCACCAATAACGCTTGGGGAAAAGATTACTTCTGGACGAACTCTTTTTTGACGAATCTCTAGGGAAGACATCTATGAAAGAACCTCTTTTCTTCTTTCGAAGATGATTAAAGGGAACGAGAGGGAGAGATGTGTAAAGTTGCGAGAAACGTGAGTACGGTACGCAGCTTAATCATCACACCTTCGTTTCTATGGCCACCCATTATTGGATCGTCAAAGTTAACTAATGTACTGTACTACTACTACTACTACTTTGGAAACGAAATAGGTAGTTGAAGCAGAGTAGTCTCGCTTGTTGTTAATCGAACTCTCAAACCAGGAAGTTTCCTTCGTCAGGGAACCGTACTAAGGTCTCTCTTTCCCGTTGTCGCTCGTTTTCAGTCTATCGTAGACGAGAAAGGTTTTCTTTTCTCGATTTCTCTTTTTTTCTGGTGTTATTTTTTCGTTCTCTTTTTCTCTGTTTCGCGACTCCCCAATTAACGTGGGAGTTTCGCTGCTAGACGTGTCCTCAGGTGCTCCGGTTCCCAGAGTCTTTGTCCCCGACCCGCGGTTTTACGCTTCTATGTCGTCCTTTTTTTTCTCCCTGCACCTTCTGTTCCATCTTTATAATTTCCCTTGCACAGAAAAAAGAAAAAAGTTTTTTTTAAATATTTTTTTTATCATAAATTGCCCATCAAGCATTCAGCTTCAAAATGTCATTTTTTTTTAAACTCGTCTGAGAAAGAAATTTTTTTACCCACTGAAATAATAGGGGGGAAATTCTATTCGG
>JAGDQP010034476.1:9658-20090 GCA_022664845.1 Lepisma saccharinum | reverse complement strand
ACTGACGCTTCTATAAACTCCTAGTTACAGCAATACGAAAAGCGTCACGAAAAACTGTGTCATTGTTATTTCGTTAATATCCTCCATGTGCTCATTCCCAACACGCAAGCACCTACACAGTCCCAACAAGTTTTTGCTGTCATTTCATACTTCTTTGACTCGAAGCTTCGTTAAATTTAACAATTCAACACTTCCACTCACGTTGGAAATGTTACATTGGTGCTGCAAATTTTACATCTTTTTTGGTTCATTAAGTAAGGTTTATCCAGCAAATATTAAAGCTAATGGAATCAAGATGATTAAATATTCCTTTACCCCACTTCGTGAATTAGTTACAAGGAAACGAGTAGTGTAGAACGTACACATTAATCAGTAGCTGGCGGACGCTGGGGTTCCAAAACTGAAATTTATCCGTATGATTATGAAGCAAACATAATATTCGTAAAATGCTAATGAAAAACAATAATACAATTATTAAATATTGCCCCACTTTACACCTTATCATATCCCTTTTCCCTTGGGAGGTTACTAGCTGCGGCTAGCAAAAAAAAAAACATTAGGACATTCATACTCAATTTCACGAACTACATTAACTTCGCTGACCACTTGTAGTATATTTTCCAACTACTGTGAATTATATAATTACAGAGATTCTGTTAGACCACCCAATGTGTAACCCCCCGAAAATTCTCGAGTTCAACCTTAAATTTTTTTAAAATTAAATATAGATAGGAACAAAACTGCAAACCTCTGTTTACAAGCCCCAATTCTGGCTATACCCTCCCAAACTGAAAATCTTAATTACTTTTTAGTTGCAACCGAGCGAAATAAGGCGCATCGAAAAACAGAAGAAATTTGTTCTCTGCCTATGAACTCTTTCATGAAAAAATCATTAATTCCAATTACTGTATTTCTTGCTTATCATTGATTGAAATCGCGCTTATGTTCTTAGAACTACTTGTTAGGTTCCGCTTTACTTTACTTTATGGGCCGCAAAAACCGTAAAATTCACTCGAGAAATGTAACATTCCTAACGCCTAGAAGTGAATTGAAACAGCCCTAGCATAGGTAGTGTGATCTAAAGCAAAGAATAATCATACAATGTTGATAAAAAAAACTCACGTAGGATGGTAAGTCTTCTTCATGTATAGAACTATCCCATGGGAGTATATCAAGCACGACTTTCATTACAAAGTTCCAGAAGAAGAATTGGGGACTTTCCTTAGATCTCATTTCTGACCACTCATTAAATGAGAACAGATCATTACTGTCTTCGATTGAGTTAAGATATTCTTTGTATGATTCGGTCTTCAGTTTGAAAAGTGCAAATGCTGTTACCTAATAGACACGGAGCGCCTTTTTTACGTGTACCACTTTTAACAAGGAATCAGCAGATCCGGCAGTTGAAATTTTAGCTTGTTCTACTGCAGAGGTCTAACCACTTCCTTTCATAATGTCTCCAAGATATTTAAGAACTGCCATCTTTATGTGCAAGCCACCTAGCATTGCAACAAATGTTTTCTCTCCGTGAGTATTTGGCCAAGTCCATTGAATTTCCTCTTGAATAGCGGCTGATCGCAAGCTATTACGGGAATCTGATTTGGATTTAGATGAGAGGTAGACTTCGTAATTACATCAATGCAAGGCTTTACCACTGCTACTGAGTTAGAATATTCAGAGAAAAGAGGCAAAGGAGCGCTTAACGCTGGAGTTAACTTACTTTCATCAGTTTCCTTAGAAGCATGGAATGATGCCCACGTGCAATGTAATGCCAGTTGAGAAACTCCCTTTTCAGAAATGTCGTAAACATGTTCACACCATTCAAATTCTTTACTACTTTCAGCATTTTCAGTCTGCATTGTTGCTGTCGTCTCTATAGGAGGAGGAGAATGTTGGATCTTTGGTGAAAATACAGGCTTGACAGTGTAATGATCTGGAAGCTTCATAAGATTTTTCCCCAACGGGAACAATGCGTTCATCAACCTGATCAACATCAACGTTATCAGTATCTGGATGTTGAAACACTGATATTCCTGTTCCGTGAAATGAGGCAGTGGATGAAGTAGACGAAGGATTGTGGTCTATATTGTCAATTGCGGCTATAGTGAAGATATAAGTTTTCAAATGCAAAGGGACCACTGTTCTTACATTTACGAAATGAGTTATAGCAGCATTTCCCAAGTCTGTGGATAGGCTGAGAATTCTGTCATAGGAAACACTTAGTCCTAATGCAAACAATACATCAATTAACTGTTTAAATCTTGTGTGAGAGTGAATAACACATCCAATAAAATAAGGCAAAAGCGTTTCACTGTTTGGAGAGTGAAATAAATGATGCGAGGGCTTCCTGCGTTGTTTAAAACAGTTGAAAGATATAAGCTGCGAGAGGGAAAGGCTAACTTGAGACTAAAAGAAGAGAAGAAAACTGAAACTGTATTTATATGAAATTAACAAATAAATACTGTACACTGTTCGGAAAAACGCACCTGCGAAGGGCGCTTCTGGTCCTCTAAAGACGCCCCTAAGTCAGTTTTTATACTTTTGGATTTCTTCTCTTGTTTTATCTCCACCTTGTTTTCTTTCTTCACACCTTCACACCTTTCATTTCCATCAAGTAAACGTTTAACAATTTCTATGGATAAATTAATTTCATCCTAGCTTAATTTCTTTATAAGCTGATCTATGTCGTCCTCGGGATCTGTTCCACTCGAAGTGCATGGCTGAAATGCAAAAACAAAGTAGTTACGAATACTAAAATGAAATATAAACCATCTGATAGAATAGCTCGAAGTTCCTGTATCATGATTTAAAGAAGCTCCACGTGTCCAGGTTTAAGTGATGACAAGAACATTATATCAAGATGTTATGTTTAAGTTCTATTTAAGGCACCAGAAAATTTACATATCAAAATAATATTAGTAGCGAGTAACCGAATATGTTTCCGGCAAATATTTTAATACTTTATTTCATCTGCTACGAATTAAAAATAATATAGGCTGATTTCGTTCCAAGGTAAAGCAAAATACCTACAGCAAACTTGTGCAATTTAATTTACGCTTATGAGATGGTAAATATGTACCAGCTAAATCTACGTTCCAATGTAATTTTCTACAACACTTTGAAATATATATTATTACAGGATTTACGGTCGTTAAATTTGGACTAACAGCATACTTTTGGAGAGCGGAAGCTTAAATTTTACAAACCGGAATCCTAGTGCTTAAAAATACCCTGAACTTTGTTTTTTCTCGGCTGTAAAATCAAGCATGTTTCAGTAAAATAAAATAATAACTGAGCAAAGTAAATACGTTTTATTTAAAAACTAAAAACGTGTAACAGTTTCATCAACTAACAACCTGGCTTTATCAGACATATTAAATCACATAAACAGCACAACTTCTACGGAGACAGCTATCTGCGATTCCTGATTACCTCCTCCTGCCAGCCAATCCCGTACCGACTACACAAAGTGAATTTATAATTAACAACAATCACTGGTTCCCTCTCTAACCGCTTCTACTACATCTAAGCATACAATACCAAACTAAGCCTTGCCCTGTAGAAATTAATTTCTAATAAGTGATATAAGAAAATTAAGTAAAAAGGAAGACAGGAATATAAATTAAAAATAAAGAAACTCTACACATGAAAAGTTTCTAAGTTTCACACCAAAAATAAAATTTATATTTTAAAGCTTAATAACTTATTCCAGTGTTCATCAATTATAAGTTCCGAGTTCCAGTTCATCCCTTTCCCACCTTCCACTTCTATAAATCTTGCTTCTTTCCATTTTCTTTCCATAGTCCTCCTATCTTCCTGTCCCAACACTTATACTTCACTCCAATCCACTAAATGTTCCGTGCCTCTTATATGTTTTTATATATATAGCATTTTTTCCTCTCCAACCTAACATCATTTTTATGTTATTTTTTTGTCCGTTTTCTTAACATTTTTCTGGTTCCCGCCGCAGATTTCAAAATCACTGCACTGGATTCTATAAATTACTCCTTTTTTCATCATTCCTTCTCCACTTCTACTTTCCGCTTTTCTCTCTTATCACCTCCAGCAGCCTTTTTTTAACTTTTCAGCATGCTGAAATATCACCCATCTTTTTCAGCATTCTGTTTCACTTCTGTTCCTCCACCACAGTTTCTTCTAATCTCCATTTTCCTCTTGCTCCGCTATTTCTTCTCTCCATTTTCTCCTGGTCTCTCCTTTCCTTCTGTACTTCAACCCCTCTTAACATATCCATTTCTCCTTAACTGCTCATGAAAATCTCCTATGCCCTTCTCTGCATTATCTTTTTCACTCTTGACTTGCCTAATTCTTTCTTCCATGTCGCTTATGAAGTTTCTCTTCGTCGAGTAATCCAATCACTCCTAGCACGGCAATAGTTCCCGAACGCACATTTTAGTACCAGTGTATATCTTTCCTTCCTTCTTTCTTATCCCTATATCTAAAACTTCTATGGTATTATTCTTTTCCACTTCCAACCTCAGTTCTATGTCTTTCTCTTTCTCTTTAATTTCTTTTAGAAATTTCTCCAACTGCCTTTGTGTGTCCTTCCATATCCCCAAGCAATCGTCAACATATCTACTAAAAACACTAACTTGTCACCTCCTTTTCCCTTTCATTCATAGGAATCTCCGCCAGCACTGGACTCAACCTTGAACCTATGCTCAGTCCCTCCTTGAAACACGCCCTGAAATGCATAAACAGAAACGGAAACAAAGCGCTTTTTCTTACAAAAATAAAGTGCGATATATCGATTTTTCAACTTAATTTCGCTTTTTGCTGTTTTCTTGTGGAAGTTTTGCAAAGATTAGGGTGGTAGGATTTTTTACGATTTTCGACGTGGATTATATAGACAAGAATGCATCGATCAACTGATTTCCACATTTGGCGATGAAGCCCCATCCTTTGCCACTGTGAAACGCTGGTATAACGATTTTAATCGTGGCCGCCATTCGCTCACCGACGAAATAAGCAAAGGTCGTCCAAAATCAGTTGTTATTCAAGAAAACATTGATGCTGTGCAAAACTTAATACTGCAAGATCGCCATATGACATACTGTGAGATTGAGGCAACCCTTGGCATTAGTTCCACCAGCATATACAAAATATTGCATGATCATTTAGCTGTGTGAAAGGTTTGTTCTCGTTGCATCCCACATAATTTGACAAAAACTCAAAAAGAAGCTCGGGTCGATTGCTGCACCCAAATGCTCAATAAATACAATGGCGGTGCTTGAAAAGACGTATATAAAAGTGTAACAGGTGACGAATGAGCCGAAAAGTAAACAGCAGTTGACTGTATGGGTGTTCCAAGATGAACCAAATCCAACAAAAGTTGTTCGCGCTCGAAGCACATCGAAACAAATGGTCGCCTGTTTTTTTTGGGAAAACTGGTCATGTGGCCACTGTTCCTTTAGAGGAACGCAGAACAGTGAACTCTGAATGGTACACAACAATTTGTTTGCCGGAGGCCTTTGGTCAAATACGGAAAACAAACAAGCGCCGTCGGATTATTCTTCATCAAGACAATGCGAGCTGTTACACATCTCGTCTAACAACCGACTGAACACTCAAAAAATCGAATTGATGGGTCATCCGCCGTACAGTCCTGATTTGGCACCCAATGACTTCTTATTGTTCCCGAAAGTCAAGAATATATTGCGTGGACAACGATTTTCGTCGGCGGAAGAAGCCGTTGATGCGTTCAAAAACCATATTATGGAGGTGTCTCAAGAAGATTGAAAAAAATGCTTTGACAAATGGTTCGAACGAATGCAAAAATGTATTGATCATAAAGGAGAGTACTTCGAAAAACAATAAATCAATTTTCAATGACACATTGTTTTTTCATTGTTAGGCTCAAAATATAAATAGTGGCCCTCGTAGACCAGTATCCGTTCTAGTATCTTGCTGAATGTTGTTGAGTTGTATTGGCCGATATGAAGAAACAGAGTTTGTCGGTTACTTTGGTTTTGGAAACAATTGTCTTTTATATTTTCCAATGTATCTGTATGAAGCCTGTTCGTAGTATAAACGTGTAAATTGTTGCTAGTAGATTGATGAACGAGGCAGAAGCTTCTTTGATGTGTCGGTACTTTAGTTTGTCGACACCTAGTGCTTAGTTTCGTCTGTTCTTTATGGATCTATACATGTCTTTTGTGATAACATGTACTGTAAGAGGGTTAGTATATGTCATGGCATATGCGAGTCTGGGTTTAGTCGGTCCACTGGATGTTGGTATGGATTGCACCGTGGGGTGAAAACTTCTTGCAATTATTCAGCGAACGCATCGGCTCTTTCATCGTCGGTTGTGATAGTAGTTGTTTTGTAGTAAAGCATATGTTGCCCTGTTAACTTTTTTAAGCGCTTCCAAAATTTGGAAGGGTGGCTGGTCTCACCTAGGGAGTTGCAAGCTTTAATCCAATTTCTGAGTTTCTAAGGTTTTGGTAGTTTGAAACTGTCCTTTGTATTCGTCTGTGGTGCCGTAGGGCTTCTAGATTTCCTGTTCTGAGGTATTTCTTGTATTTCTGTTTAGATCTTTTTAACATTGGTGGGTATTGAGGTGGAAGTTTCTGTTTGTTTGTGGTGGGTTTTGTTTTATTTTATACTTGGGTTTCATAATGTGATGCATAAAAGCAAACGTACGGTTCAGAGGATGTAGCATTGAAGTTGATTGGGAATATGGATTTAGCTGCGTAATTATACTTTCCGCAGTATATGAGGTTTTAAAAACGGATGAATATTTTGTATTCTCATGGTTATGAAGACAAGCATTTGCTCTCACTGGTTGATATATTGAAGTGGGTTGAGCTGATGTGGATGTAGTTTAATATGCTCTTCCTGTGTTTTTATTGGAACTACAAGATGTGGCTTTTGTTCTTCAGATACTGGTTTTGCCTTACACTTGTAGCTGTTAGTTGGGTGTGCTTCATTGCACTGTGAGCATTTCAGTTGCTGTTGTAGGTTTGTACATTCTATTATGTGGCCCACTGCAGAACCCACATTTCGTGCATTTAGCTGTCGTGTTCATTGTACGTTTGGCACCTCTCGCAACGTATGGGTTATTGTCATTGAGTTGTTTGTCGGTATATCATAGATCGATTAGTAAATCGTCGATTGTCTCTTGAGATTTTGATAGTACCCTTACCATGTAGGTTGGATATTCTTTGCACATGATGCGGATACATTTGATAGAATACCATTCTTGTAGTTTATTTGGTATCTCATCATCTGTGTATGATGGTAGGACGCTATAGATTACCACGAAAAGAGCTGGCATTTGTTTCGATACACGTTTGCCAAGGTGTGATCTTTATGTTTTTTTAATATTTCAAAGGAGCACTTGTCCCTAATAGTTTTCATCAGATTCGGATCTGGAGATTTCATAAGGTAGCCGTTCCTAGTTGGTATGATTTGAGCTATTGCTGCTCGAAGTATGATGGTAGAAATTATTGATCTGAGGTTTGTCTGTATCATTTTGATTTCAGTGTTCCATGTGCACTTCTTCGTTGCCTTTGCTCTGTGTTGTAGACCGTCAACGTGACCGATGCGTTCTTGGTTCTATTTTCCTCTTTTCTGTTACAGTAGATAGATGAGGACCAAGTATGACCTGTTAGTATGTTGCTTGCCACTGCGCCTTCCATTTGTCGTGAGCCAAATGTCGTCATACTTGAGATCAGTTCGAATGCTTACTTGGTTATACACTGAGCAATATAGAGAAAGTGGTAACAGATAGTAAAATGATGTAAATTTTATACGTAACCAAAACTATTAGCAAAATCAGAGTCTAATGAATAGCTAAAGTCAGAATGTTGCTTATGGATAAATGATCAGAGCCAATCAGAATAGTTCTTATGTTAGCGAATTCAGAAAAGAACCAACAAATTTATGCCAATGAGAATTAAGTGGGTGTTGGTTGTACTTTGGCTGCGAAACAAAAACAAGGGCTTAGGAATCGATTCATGCATGAATAACCACTTTTGACAATGCTGTAACAGCAGCTCAGTTCTTTAGTTTTACTATTTTAATATCTATTCATTATTTTTAGTCCATATTTTAAACTATAGATATCTTTGCAATGCAATAAGGTATTTTCATTTCTATTCTACATAGACATTTTATTAGTTACATATTTTATTTTCATATGTATACACAGTACACACGTATCCGACAACACAATTCCTGCGGATAAATCATTTAGTAACCATGTTAATTTACTCACCAATTTACTGATTATTAACCTATTACCTATGTACTACTAATTCTTGATTCTGGGCAACTCGGCACCGAGCGCGTAAGCACATAAAAGCTACCTTACTGTCCCACCTTGTAGTGAATAGTACCTTACTCCTCACAATTCTAGTGATAGCTCGATATTCCTTAACATACATGTCTCCTTAGTCTCCAATAGCGGTTTCATCTCCACCCTTTGCGTTTGTGGTTTTTTACTTGCTGCACTAACCACTTGGGATTGAGGTTTTAATACTGTAATACAGACTTCAGGGTTTTAGCCTGCATCACCGCTCTTCCCCTCCATCAGGCAAATCTTACTCGTACTTTCCTTTCTCTATTTCATACCTAGCGGAAAAAGTTTTGAGTAGATAGAAACCGCCAATTCTATTCCAATGCTTTAACGTAGTCCCTTATTGACTATCATGCTGACTCATATGTACCATAGTTGGGTACTCGCTTACTGGAGCGTTCCCTAGAGGGACCCAACTAGCTTAGTTCTTGTGTCTGTATAGTGTAAAGGCCTGTGGTCTATCTAGATTTTCATGACCCTTTTGAAATTTGATCATTCACCAAATTTCTTTCCACCGACTGTACAAACAACAGGTCTTTCTCCTGTGCGTTCTAATGTGATTTCCGAAAATTTCGTATCGTGAAAATTTCTTTCTATAGATCGTAGTGTCAAGGGGCTTCTCATATGATTTCTCAAATTTTGTTTCTGGGTAAATTTCGGTCCACAGATCATAGCCAGTCAAAAAGCGTCTAGCCTGTGTGGATTCTCATGTGAATTTTCAATATACATTTCTGCGAATCTCTTTACACACACCGTACAATCAAAAGGCCTTTCGCTTGTGTGAATTCTCATGTTTTCAAATCACGTTTTTGGGTAAATTGATTTCCATACACCGTTCAGTCAAAAGGCCTCTAGCCTGTGTGGATTCTCATGTGACGTTTCAAACAACCATCCTGGGTAAATTTCTTTCCACAGATGTTACAGTCAAAAGGCCTCTCGCCTGTGTGGATTCTCATGTGAATTTTCAAAACATTTTTTTGGGTAAACTTCTTTCCACAGATCGTACACTGAAAAGGCTTCTCGCTTATATGGATTCTCATGTGAGTTTTCAAATCACTTTTTTGGGTAAATTTCTTTTTACACACCGTACAGTCAAAGAGCCTCTCGCCTGTATGGATTCTCATGTGAGGGTCCAAATTACGTTTGTCACTAAATTTCTTTCCACAGATCGTACAATCGAAAGGCCTCTCGCCTGTGTGGATTCTCATGTTTTCAAATCACTTTTTTCGGTAAATTTCTTTTTACACACCGTACAGTCAAAAGGCCTCTCGCCTGTGTGTATTCTCATATGAGGGTCCAAATTATGTTTGGCGCCGAATTGTTTTCCACAGATCGTACAGTCAAAAGGCCTCTCTCCTGTGTGGATTCTCATGTGAATTTTCAAAACATTTTTTTGGGTAAATGTCTTTCCACAGATCGTACACTGAAAAGGCCTCTCGCCTGTATGGATTCTCATGTGAGTTTTCAAATCACTTTTTCTGGTAAATTTCTTTTTACACACCGTACAGCCAAAGAGCCTCTCCCTGAGTGGATTATCACGTGAGGGTCCAAATTACGTTTGTCGCTAAATTTCTTTCCACAGATCGCACAGTCAAAAGGCCTCTCGTCTGTGTGGATTCTCACGTGAGCTTTCAAATTACCTTCCCGGTTAAATTTCTTTCCACAGATCGTAGAGTCAAAAGGCCTCTCGCCTGTGTGGATATTCATGTGAGTTTTCAAATAACTTTTCTGGGTAATTTTCTTTTTACACACCGTACAGTCAAAGAGCCTCTCGCCTGTGTGGGATCTCATATGAGGGTCCAAATTACGTTTGTCACGAAATTTCTTTCCACAGATCGTACAGTCAAAAGGCCTCTCGCCTGTGTGGATTCTCATGTGAATTTTCAAACAACTTTTTGAGTAAATGTCTTTCCACAGATCGTACACTGAAAAGGCCTCTCGCCTGTATGGATTCTCATGTGAGTTTTAAAATCACTTTTTTTGGTAAACTTCTTTTTACACACCGTACAGTCAAAGAGCCTCTCGGCTCTATGGATTCTCATGTGGGGGTCCAAATTACGTTTGTCGCTAAATTTCTTTCCACAGATCGTACAGTCAAAAGGCCTCTCGCCTGTG
>JAGDQP010034475.1:0-12094 GCA_022664845.1 Lepisma saccharinum | reverse complement strand
GGGAGACGGATGAGCCAAGTTCCTTGGTGCCAGCATGTAACAGGAACTTGGCGCGAGGTGGCAAGGTTCATGATCCTCAAGCTATAAGGGTGGTGGGGATCCTAAAACCCACTACGTCCACCGCCACCAACTCTAAGGCTGTTGCCAGCTCGCGCCAAGTTCCTTTGTTCCTGTTACATGCTGTCACTAAAGAACTTGGCTCATCCGTCTCCCATTTCACACGTTTTTAGGGCTAAAGAACTTGGCTCCACTTTTTGCACCTCTGGTGTTTTTGTTCGGATATATAATTTCTTCGTCATATTCGTTTTTATAACGCAATTAACATGGTCTTAATTTATCAGTATCCTCACCAAATCAACTTTCGGAAATGAGAGACATCTACTGGTAAATTAAGAAATTTTTCGATGTCAAGAAATGTTATAGACGCTTCTGAATACAGGTTTATTTCTTTGTACTTTCTCTCTGTGCCTTGACAAATTTTCTGGAAGCAAATATACCAAGTTAATGTTTTAGAAGTTGGTTTTCATTACGCCCGCCATCTATTGAGAAGATATATAATTACAGCACAATTCGTGATGTGATTATAATAGGAAATGTGTTTCCCTTGTAGGAAAGAAAAAAAAAAGAACTAGATAAGTCAATGCTTGAAACAGAAACAAAAAACAAAGGTAAAATACAGTGGAAGGAAAGCGAAATGGGAAATGAAAGGAGTATGTAGGAGCAAGGGGGAGGGAGTGAGAGAGGAGAAGCAAAGGGAAGAAAAGAGATTTAATTTAAAGCGTTCCATAACTGCATGGAATGATTTGTAATGCTGCTAGGACAGTAATTGTCTCTGGAAGGGATTTTCCTCTCGCGCTGAATAACCCTTGAAGCTGATATTAACCGCCCGGGTTTCCCGCTATGTATGCCACATAAGATTCACACAGAAGGTTTAATACACACACACACACCAGCAGCAGCGAATGCGAGAGGGAAAGAGAAAAGGAACCATTATGGCCACAAGGTGTGTAAAACATACAGAAGGGTGGTAATTTTTTATTTGTACCAACCTGCTTTTGTTATCAGCATAATATACAGAAATGAGAATTGTTTCATAAACTTGTTTTAACACTACGGAATGAACCTGGCCAAAGTGAGATACACGAAATTGCAGAGAAATGTGTTAAATTGTGTTACGAAACTATATCACACACACACACACATTTTCGTAGTAGTTTTTATGTATTTTCTGAGCTTGAATGCAGCAGTTGTATATTTTATTTAAAACTTGCTGAGAATAGTTTTTTAAGTTACAAATTAATAAATATGAATCTTACTTACAAAAGAAGTGGTTTAACTTTGACGTAGATAACTGTGTTTTGTTTGAGGTTACGATAAAAGAAATTCAGTTCGCATAACGTCCCTCATCTTCAAGGCAAACCAACTTTATGCTTTATACAGCTGTAAATTATGCTTTAATGTGCCGTTCCTTGAATTATTTACTCATTTCTATTACATAGCTGTTTTATTTCACTCGTTTTTATTACATAAGCATTACAAATGTTTATGAAACTATTAATTTTTTCCATTAAAAATTGCATCAATACAACATATTTCAGAATTCAAACAAATTTCACTTAAAATATCAACATAATTGAAAATATGAGTAATTTAAAAACGAAGTCCTACACCAACTCTCAGCAGATCTCTTTTCTTGTGTTCAACCTTCTTCATCCTCACTGTCACTGATGATGTCAGCGTTCCTGTTAGCTCCCCTATTGAAAGCAAGCCTCACGTCAGCTTCAAGATTTTCTTGTGTAAACGAAGATCTGTGTGCCGGTTTAAAATCCAGTTTAGAGTGGAAAAGCTCTTTTTTACTGACACACTAGAGGGAGGTACCGTGAATCCTTTCATGGCAAAGGCACTCACATTTGGCATCTTATCCAGGTGTTTCCTCCAAAAGGAGAAATGGAAGTGATTTCCTCCTAAAGAATTACACGATACATACACAATTCTTCCACTTGAGAGAAACGCTTGAATTCTGTCGGTAGACCTTCTGTAAACATATTTGGATCCAGACACTGAACTTCTTTCCAAAATTTGGTAGCAACCGTGATGTCCACTCATATAACCTGCAAACCTTTTGCACTGCACGCCAGAAGCTTCAAGAATTTCTTGAATTGATGAAAGAATAAGCCACACCTGACTTGTATCCACACTGTGAGCTTCTAAAACTTTTGTCTGCTTACAGACGGCATCTGTAATTTTGCCGATGGCATTAAGCTGCAACTTAAGACATTCTTCACTCCCAATTAGTCCCTTGAGATTTGTCATAGCAGAACTTCCTTCATTCTCTTCCTCTTCTATCCACCTCCGCAATAGGCTGTAATAAGCGTTGTGAAATTTTCCTGCCTGACGTCAAGTCCCCCAACGAGTAATCACTAACAGTGGAGGCAAACTGGCGATCTTGTCTGCTTCCCACAAGAAGTTCAACGACCTTTCTCGTCTGGCTAGTGTTTTAGTCAAAGCAGATTTGACCGATGCGATAAAAGTATCAGCTACTTTCAGATTATTTCTTATCTCTTCCGCACATAAGTGGAGGACATGTGCCCAGCAAGTAGAATGCATTAATCTAGCAGCAACTGCAGCTAAGCGCATTAGAACTACAAACTGCCTTCTATTAATATCAATATCACTTAATACATGAAGTGCAGTGCTATCACATCTGCGTTGCACCGTTGCATTATTTTCGTTCTGACCAGACGAAAACATTCAGTAGGTTCACAAAGTGGACGAACAATAACATTTACAACCTTACGATGTTTAATGTCAGCAGTTTCGTCAACGACCACAGAAACATCCTTTCCTTCACACTTTGATTTTGTTTCATTCAGCACAAATACGTACATAATTTTTTAATGTACTTTCACAAGGAGCTGTTGTAATGTTAGTAGATGATTGAATCCAATTTTTGAAACTCTTCATTCCTAAAAAAAAACATGAAGAGGGATACCAGCTGCAACAAATGCTGTTACCATATTCTTGATATTCTCTTCATTGGTGACCATGTGCTTCACCAGTTGAGGTAGAGTGGTAGCCAAAATACTCTCGCTGCTTCCTGCTTCACCCTCATTATGTGCAGTTTTCCATATGCGGTGTTTCGAAGAAGAAACATGTAGTTGCGCAGTAGACTTTATCTCATATTTAATGAATTCAGAACAAAGACCACTAAATAGATAAACGCTTTCTACTCTGAAATGGTCAGTTGGGAATTCTCTCACTCTCTGAGATGCATATACGTTTGATTTCGGCATATTATAATAAACACAACCATTCTTGCCTTTCTTTTAACACAAAGCGATGAAATATATAATTCTTTATGAGCGGAAGGTGCGGAGAGGGGAGAAATTCGAACTCTCCATTGTTACGCGTAAAAAACAACTGGCAGTTCATATCCATTGTTTGCAGCATTCATAACATCCTTTGTTTGGCATTTTTCCTTTGGTACAAAAATATTTGAAAATAGTTTTCTTTGTTGTACACATACACAGGATTCTGAACTAAAACGTATTATGCTTTATTTTTGTCAATTGTGCTTATAAAAATAGCAAATTTGGATATGTAAAGTGGTCAAAATCACAGATATGGTACCAACAATTGGTGGAAAATTTCATTACTGCTTTTTATGCTTTATGGTTGCTCTGCTAATCTTTTTATGACTACCAACGCTACGAGAACAGCAAAGTGGCACAGACTTCCAAAATAATTAGCACACAGATCCCATAGTCGAATTAAATGCATCGCAGATTTTGGATTTGCATTCTACAACTAGGAATTCAATAATTCAAAAACTATGAGCCATTTTTAAGTGAGATTTTCCTGAGTTTTCTTGTTTTATCAGACAATTTTCGTAATGACATCTAAGCAAATCTCCTGGTTGGTCTCTTTCCCATAACTTTCGCCAAAGAATGCCATCGCAGTGATTCTACCAGACTCCCCAACTTTTACATTTTTACGGTCAAAAATCGATAGAAAACTCCACTTACACCATCCCAATTTTGACTTTGCATCCCCTAACTACAAATCCTGACGGAATCCCTGCTCTAACGGGCTAACGCCATGACTATACTGTATATTAGTCCTTAAAAGCAAAGTAAATAATTAATAATAGGCTATTATATATGCAATGCAGAATATTTACAGCCAGAAACTACAGTATCAAAAATTATATAAAAAAGCTCATTGAACATAGTATTTTCCTGATAGGTTAGTATTTTAAAGATGGTATTTTCCCATGTAATCTAAGACTTTAGGTTTTCCTTTGCAAGAGTCCCATAAAGATTATTTTCAATGTTCAAGAGAATAAAAATATAGGCCTAGGCCTACTTACTTTGGGAATTCTAGGTTCTCATTTTAGAGGCATTTGAATCAGGGTTTTCGCCAGGATTTTCAGTTCGGGAGAGGGTGTAAGTGGAGTTTCGCACGGTTTCTATCGACTTTTTAACAGCAACAAATTCAAAGTTGGGAGGTGGCGGTGACGCTCCACAGGAGGTGTCTGGCGGAATCACTGATTGCAATAACACTCCATTAGATCAAATAATGTCAACAACAAAAGAAAAATGTAAATCTTTTGAAAGGAAAGACAGATTTCTCTTGGAACACTGCAACTTTCAAGAGGTAACTTCCAGAATTCTGAAATAAACATGGTTATGGAGCCAGGGACGAAGTTTTAGTTTTTTTTAAGAAAATAATAATTTGAAACTTAATTGTTGCAAATACGTTTTTAGAAACATACTTTTTGTCGATTGATTGAAATTATTCATGGCCTTTAGGCATTAAGGCCGGGATAGAGGAGGGGAAAAGAATGCGAGAAGACGTCGGCTAGGAAGTTGAAGGTACTATCCCGGTATTTAACTGATGTGACTGAGGAAAAACCCTCAGTCAGGATGTTCGGCCGGTAGAATCGAACTCAAGACCTCCCAAATGCTAATCCAACGCTATATTACTGACACACAACTGCTCGGTGCATATTCTTTTGTATGCAACATACAACAAATGATGTAAGAAATTACTTATTACAATCATATTGGATACTCAATAAAGAAGCCTGTAAGAGAAACATAAGTTAAAAGTTACGTTTGTTCAGTACCTGTATCAAAATTACCCTCAGTAATTAGTATCTCATAATTACATCCATCAACCCTATCTAATGGACGAAATAAGGATGAGAGTAGATAATTGCTACGTCGAATGCTACATTGTATCAAAGAGAAAACAAAACAGATGATAATTAATGTCATGTAATATATTGAACAAATTATTCCTTTATAGTATATTCACTAAGACCTCAATAATGTGAAAATATGTTTTTTAATTAAACGTTTCTTTGATAAAATATTTGTAAATTAATTGGCTGAAACACCTGAATGTTTAAGCAGGAGGAAATCAAGGAATGTAATTGCAATATACGATAAAGATATTTTGAAAAAATAATGTTTGTTAATTATACATATTCAGGTTTCTCATCTATCATTTAAAAAAATAATCTTATATATATCGTTGAGGATTTCCCTCAGGGCGAAGATAATATTTTTTTTACACAATAATGGTTGTATTATGTTTGTTGTTAAATTAATTTTGAATCGCATTTTATAACACATGTATGTTTCTCTGTTACTCATTTTATACCCTACTTGCTTTGTTTCATTAATACTTTTCCAGGTCACATCAAATTACTGAAACACTTTTAACGCAGCCTACTGTTGTAAGTTAGTGTTTAAAAGTATAGGATAATATTGCCCACTTGTGTTGTTAACAATATTTAATTACATTTTTCATAATAAAATGATGTCTAGACAATTTTTTGTTTTACATTTTCAAGTACACGGTAAAACAAAGAGTATACTTTTTTAAATATATAATTACTTTCTGAATATACAGGAGCATTAAAAGTCCTAGTACAGCCGGATAATTCACAAACTTACAAAAATGACGCATTGTAATACAAACATGTTTACTAGTTGCTAGGGGTTAATTGTAGAGTAAATGACCAAAATGTCCGCTATATGTCACTTTTTGATTTTACCTCGGGGGTAATTTTAACAAAATGCTTGCGCAAACCCTTGCGAGTATCATCCCTGACTACAACCTCTCCTTATTGGTATTTTTGTATCATGTACACTACATGTGTAACACTGGATTACTCTCAATAAAAGCAATGGTAAGGAGGAACGGACTTCAGAACTTACAAGGGAACTTTCCGTATGCGATAGTCGAATTCTAAAGTTAAACGAAGCTTAAATGAAAGCGCATCACAGGAAACCTACGTGTGTCAAATCTTAGTCTCGAATACGGAGTCGTTCCAGAGATATGAGTTTTACCAAAGTACCTAACGGACCTAAATTGAAAAACATCAGATGTCCATCAGGGTATATTTTTCAGGTGTTAACGAAAAACAGTCCAAGGTCTTTGTATGTTATCCCATTCAGCGGAAATTATTTTGTGTTAAAAAAGGGTGTCTGTGGTGGGATTAGGATGTAATATTTATGCAAGTACTCTTGGAAAATAGATACCGATGAACATGAAAAGTGTAAAACAAAAAAAATGGACTTGGGACGTTTTTCAATTCAGGTCTTCAATTATAAATACGATTCAGTCCTTGTAAGGTTCAGAACTCGGAAAGTATTTGATGTAGGCTTTTCAAACAAAAAGTGAGGTAAGAGAAAGGTAAATTCTGAAATGATTATGATACTTGGATAACCAGTGTCGTTCAGGAAATAACAGGGGTTAACATAAAAAAAACAATCAATACACTTCTCATTCAATTTTTGAAAGTTGACCTTTGTAGAGATATTTCCTTGGCTCCACTCTTTACCTAAGTATCATAATCAACTGAGTATTTACACTTTTCCTACCTGACCTTTTTTGTTTGAAAATTATACGCCAAATACTTCCCGAGTTACAAAAGTTTCTAAGGATCAAATCGTGTCTAAAATAGAGATTTATTAGGTACATTTTGTGAAATCATATCTCTTGAACGACTTTGAATTCCGGACTAAGATATGGCACACTTTGGTTTCCTATGATGCGCTTTCATTTGAGCTTGGTTTGACTTCCGAATTCGACTATCGCGTACGGGAGGTTCCCTTGTTAGTTTCCATTTACTAAGCTGTTTTTTGTAATCTTCTAATACCACATTTCCACATGACATTTCTATAGAAACTATAAGCAATGTTGTCAAATTTGATATATTTGACACAAACACATAATACGTTTTGCACTTCAGCAATAAAATACTCTCAAATTACATTTGGACACATTCTTCTAACAATAATGTGCAAAATACTCGATCTAGACGGGATATATATTCTGCACGTTACTTACATATCTTGTGTACTCTACAGTTAAACTTATTTCCAGCAGTAAATAATATATCTCTTGTCACATGTAATTATTGAGCCATATTAGCGTACGAAACAGTGTTGTTGCATAGCGCTTATCGTCGCGTATGTTGCGTACTATCGTATCTGCTAAAAATCGGATTTTGATATATTTTGTCGAACGTATCATCCAGGTGTGTTCTATTACATCTCTCGAACTATCGTATCTGTATCTTTAACGGTTTTTGATTTATAAGAGAAAAACGTTTTAACGTAACTTCTGAAAAAGCATTTTCTAATCTTGTATACTAACGTAAACAACCTCACCTCTAATAACATTGGAAATAAAGATTGTCACTGCTTTACCTGGCACGAGGGGCTGAGTAAAAGAGAGAGCTGTGAAATTAGTACTGCTACCTACAAAGCTCTCAAATTCTATGACGAACTAGGAACAAAATGAGCAAACTTTTTCTTGGACGGATATACGGGTCAAAATAATAGCTATGATGCTGCTGCACACAATTAATAACTCCACTAATTTACACAAAAATATTTTTTTTTAATCTTCCCATAGCCAGAGTGCCCATAGCAGTATAAGTAGAACGTTGTCAAGAGCTGGGAATGTCGTCGATGTCCCATTATAACTTATTCCAATATTTCGTCTTGCTAGATTAAAACAACTTTATATTGTACACGAAATGCTATACAGTGATTGTTTGGACATCAAATGTTTATCAAAGAAAGGAAATGCTCTTATGTTCCAAACGGACAATAATGCAGATCCAGTAAGTTGGCTTGAATTAATGGAAGTTCGAGTTGAAAAAACACACCCAGACCATATTTTTTTTTCGAACTTGGCACTTAGAAAAGCGGTACAAAAACACTTTGAATCGTAAAAGAAATCAAAATGACCTAGGAGATCTTACTGTTAAACAACTAAATCGAACACCTGTTCGAATTCCTAAAGGGAAGTTTGATGATTTGGTCACGTTGTGTCCTGGGAATAATCCAGGTTTCAGAAACGAAAAACACAGGCAATTTTATTTGTCCCTACCTCATGACTAAGACGCAGTAGTCTATGATCTACTTATCTTGGAACACGACAGAAATTGTATAAAGTCTGATGGAAAAAATGATGTGAATTAAAATTCCTTAGACGTTATTTTACCCTGCTGTGTCAGCTACTCTTATAGTAAGGACTGTTCATAAACACAGAAGAGTGGAACGGACTGAACTTTTACGAAGTTCAAACTATTTTTACATTTAATACATTGTTAGTAGTTAGATTCTAGTTTCTACAGTAAACAATATTGTATTATTGACACTTTTTACAGCCGTTTTTATCTCAACGTTCTGACAGGGTTCTCTTGAAATTGATAACTATTTTCAAGTTTTGTGTGAATTTGTTTTCTAACAAAAATGCATCATCTTTTTGTTCTTCATTAGGTACATTTTTACACTGTACGTTAATTCATTATGATAGGAGCACGTAGTATGTTTTTCTATGTGAATTTGGACAAGTTGTTTCATTATAGTTACGTCATGGAGAAAATGATAAGCTCATTATGTTAATAATAATGGTGTGTTCACTGAAACAATACAAAAGTGACTCACAACAAACTCATTATTGTATTGAACAATATTTTATTAACAAATAAAAATTGTATTATTACATAATTACTTTGTACATTATTAACATGAATTTTATTTAAAACAATTTATTATCCAGACACAATAGCCAGTGACACAGATTCTTTGGGCAAAATTGGTTATAGCATAATCTCACATACTAACATCTGTAAAAGACGACATTTTGGAACCAAACAAAAGTTTTTACAATTTGATAGTCAAAATTCATTCTTAAAGAATATTGTGTCTAAATATGATAACCGTGAAGTAAATGCTTTTTCAATAGCAGTCAATTGAACGAGGACACAAACCTTGTTTTTGCTCTCCTGAAAAGTTGTAAAAAAAAAAAACAGATACGATAGTAAACAAGAAGGCGACGATATAAGCAGTTTCTGAATCACATGTTGTTGCGATGTCTCACAGCATATGAAATGGGTACCCTGCTGATCTTATCTCATATATTTGCTTACTTGCTGTTGCCGATTTAATCTCTCTCTCTCTCTCTCTCCATATATATATCAGGGTAGGAGAGGAAAAGGTAAGAGCGGGCTGGTGCGGGACTTGAGCTAAGACGCCGTGTTGCCGACAGACTTCTATGTTACTGACTTTATGGTCCTCTATTAATGGAGACATACAGTTTAGGGAGTTGTAACTCATTGGAAAGAATACTCGGTAAATACAAATATAGATAGAGTTCCCAACTTTTGAAAATGGAAATACCGGACACCCTCCAGGAGTACGTATACTCTTAAGATTGTGACATCATCGCTCGTCAAATATGTGAACAGCCTGAGTTTCCGCCAAGATTTTCAGGGGGGGGGTGTAAGTCAAAATTGGGCGGGTGTAAGTGAAGTTTTGTACTTTTCCTATCGATTTTTTTACAGCAAAACTGTCAAGGTTGGGGGGTGGTGTTGTTGAGACTTTGGGGGGAGGTAAACACCGCCCCCCACAGCTGGGGTCTGGCGGAAAAGTGATTACTTCACATAAAATTGAGCGATTTGGAGTTCGAATTTAATAACTTTAGTTACTTTTGAATCATTTGTTAAGCTTACCTATTCCAGTTTTAGTTGAGTCGGCACATGTAATTTTTGTAGTCTACCATCAATAATACATCGTACTTTAAAACAGAAAAGCAAATATAATTGACAATATAATTATAGCATGCACAAAATATACTTAAAAAATAAGTTTTACCAGCTTTGCTCTCCTCTACTCACCATGGCTTGAAGAACCGAAAAATTAATTATTAAATTTGTACTAGAAAACTCCAAGATATATAGTCTCATTCTTGCTGCAATGAATCTTGATGTTTAAGAATCTTGCAATGAAATGCGGAAATTAAAATTATTAAAAAGTAGCAAATGGGGCAATTACGGGAGCGACATTAAAATTATTATCTGAGTTGACAAGTATTGTTGAGTAGCTCTAAATCTGTGGGGTGGGGAGAGAGAAAAAGAATAAAAATTAAGGGTTTGCTGCGTAATAAAACATCCTCTGTCTTGAAAAATAAATTATTACGATTGTATATAAGACAGATAGGCTTATTTTTCAAGTTTACACTTCATTTTCAAAGAGAAAAGCATTTTTAGAAATCATTTAATGGCTAATAAAATGCCATTGGATGGCAAGAGTTTCATAAAATAAGCTATATTTAAGGCTATAAGCATTTTGTATGTTTGTATGGCTAAATGCCTCTCCAAATATGCTAGATATAGCCAAAAATAGACCAAATTGGCATCACTGCTACCTTGCAAATGGCATTACGCTAAGGCCGTGACCAACCGGTTGTCAAATGCGGTTCATTTTAGAATCCAGATTCAACTAAATCTACTTTCCAAGGAATTAAAAAATAAAATGAATAGAACAGAGAATAGGACTAGTAAGTGCCGAGTTATCAACCGAAGACTATCATTAAGTTTTATATATACTATCTCTATACATAAACTATTCCAACATTAAGAGCCGTAGATCCCCTTCAGAGATGGTCTTCCAAAAACCAATATTTATTTAACATAATCAACTCGTACATATATAAGACCTCAAGCACACATTCACTATATAGGTATGCCACTATATCAAGACAAACTTCGATATTCACAAATCTAAAACGCGTAATTCATCACATTACAAACAAGCAATGTTATAAACGTTCAATCCGACTTCAAACAATCAACTGATTTAAAATTCAAAACAACAATCAGCGTTTTCAAAAATCTTTTAAGATATAAAACCATTATTCATTTAACAATAGATCCAAACTATTCGATGTTGCCATGACCCTCAATACGGGCAACCTTGCAGTAAGAGGAACAATTACCGGACATTTAACGTCCGGTGTTGAGGTTGTACTGGACACCGGACAAGGAGGTCAAAGACCAAACCGTCCGGTAAAATACCGAAAGAACCGGACGGTTGGCAACCCGATTTATATAGAACTTTACTAGAATTGAATGAGTTAGAACTTAATTTAAGATGATGGATCATAAGGCTATGATATAATAGCAACACGTGCTGTATTCATGTCATTTATCAACGATGCATGCTGCAGCCAAGCTAGACCATTGATGTGAAGTTACACTGTTGCTGGGTTCCAATCTAGGATCTCATAGGTGATACATTGCTATAACCAAGTGTTGTCTTTAATGCTCAATGCCATGGTCTTAGAAATCGTTTTCTAAGACATAAGACCAAAACTGTCACAGACTAAAGTTCGATACATTCTAGTGTTGGTCTATATGGGGTCTATTGTGTGCGTCCACTTATTCTCAACTGACCGCCGATGGTGCCTCAACTCTTCAACTACCTGACTCATGAATGAATGAACACACACATCAAATTAAACGTGTTTTAATTCCTTCTGTACAGAAAATAGCGCTGATCAAAAGTTATGTTATGCACACTTTTACATAACATTTCCGTATTGTAACCGTATCTGGTAAATAGGTGTGATCAATTTCTGAAGAACACCCACTATCTTGCACGTTAATAATGATGAAATTATGAGGCGATGTCTGACTGAGTACAATGACATGTTTACGGAGATCTTGGCTAAGAAATGACCTTTTCGAAATGAAATTACTACGATATAATACAAACTCATATCGGCA
>JAGDQP010034474.1:0-20093 GCA_022664845.1 Lepisma saccharinum | reverse complement strand
GGGAGCAGCTCATAGTAGATAATTCCCTGCCAATCCCACCAAACACACAGCAAAACCTTCCTGGCCGTCAATCCTGGCTTGGGCACCGTTTGCGCCGGCGCACCGCGCTTCGACCACGACCGTTTTTGCGTAACGTTGTCGTAAGTGATCCACTTTTCATCACCAGTCACCAACCGCTTCAGAAATGGGTCGCTTTTGTTGCGATTTAGCAGCGATTCGCAGATGGAAATTCGGTCCATGAGGTTTCTTTGCGTTAACTCGTGTGGCACCTATACATCAAGCTTCTTTGTGTATCCAGCCTTATGCAAATGGTTCCACACGGTTTTTTGTGCAATGTTTAGCTCTTGGGCAATCGAAACAGTGCTTACATGACGGTCGGACGCGACAATGTCCATGATTTTACTGACATTTTCGACACTTGGCCTTCCAGTGCGTGGTACATCTTTGACGTCAAAATTACCGGAATGGAATCGACGAAACCAAAATTGCGCGTGATTGGCTGTTACAGTATCAGGACCATAAACACTATTCACATTTGCAGCCGCCTGGCTTGCGTTTTCGCCTTTATCGAAGAAAAACTGTAAAATATAGCGTATTTTCTCTTTGTTAGTGTCCATTTTGACGCGCGCTCACACAACACTGAGTCAACTCATCACAACTATCTGAACAGTGTTTGTAGTACGCAATCTCATCGTTTGAACCCCATCTCGTTGAACCCGATCGGACTTATACAACGCGAGATACAGATCACTGAAGCCATCTATTGGCAAAATAATGGATTACTTTTTACTACACCAGATATAAGTGGAATGCTGTGCTCGCTGGCGATAAGTCATGGCTAGAGTCCTGAGAAAAGTAATTCAGATCCATCTGACCCAAAACTTGGGGAATGCAGTTTACTTTTCTGTATGTTTAGTTGAAAACGGTTAGCAAAATTTAGTGAAACTAACCAATAAGAGTTTGGAAAATAAAGAGTTTAGAATGAATTGATGTGCATGTAAAACCCAACTTCGAAACACATTTTAACTCACATGATTACATTTTACTGCACATTCTTTTTGAATGTGGAATGGCCAGTTACTTTACTTATGCACATGAATTAATACGATATATCATTGATTTACAACATTTTTATTCTTGCAAACCAACACTTCTTCGATCAGCTTATAAGTTCCGTATTAGATCACATACATTTTAACATATATAACGTGCAACTTCGCTTTCTTCCTCTACAATTGAAAACGTGCAACTGTGTGCACGAAATACCGCAGTGACTTTTATATATGTTAATATGTGTGTGATCTAATACGGAACTTATAAGCTGTAAGTATTCTCCCTTTACCTTATATATATATAATAATTCAAAGCCATATTCAATCCACTACTGGAGGAGGAGGTGGTCTACTGCTCCCACGCTGAACAGACGTGTTGGGAGAGGAGAACCAAGCTCTCAACAGTGATCGCCACTGTATTTTATTCACAGCAGCTCCCCAATTGTCCTCATGATGCTGGGTCAACAGAAATTTTTTTAGCCCTCACCGAGAATCGAACCTGGGACCGTTCGCACTGAAGTCGAGCGCGCTACCGACTAGGCTACGCAGGAGCTCATACATATATAGTTTCTTTGTTCTCCCCTTCATCTTCATTATTATTATTATTATTATTATTGTTATTATTACTTTATTATTCCGCCCTCCCCTCCGTTTCTTTACCCTCTTATTCAGGAAGACCCTTACCTGCTCCTAGCAACCTTTGCACTTTCTTCTCCACTTGGTGTTTTCTCTGACCCATCTAGTCATTTTCCCGCCTCCATAACCTGGCCACACTATCACCCAGTATCACTGGCAATATAGCGTTTCCTTAACACCACTCCCGCACCTGTCCGCTCTGTTTATTTTCCTTCGTACCTGTTGAAAACGCAATTGCGAAACGTACTAATTTTCTATAGTGTTCGTGAAGTTCGTGCGCTCCTATCTCAAGATTTCACTATGTAAGTATCCTTTTTTTTCTACCTTGTTTACCATCTTATATATAGTCTTAGTCTTTTATTTAATCTGTACGTGTTCATCTTTTCTTCTACAATCCAGAATACGGACTATTTTATTGGCCCTTCCGGCTTTCCTTTGTGCTAGTGATATATATATATAAGATGGTAAAAAAGGTAGAACAAAGGATACTTTCATAGCAGAATACTGAGACAGGTGTACAAGAACTTCACAAACACAATAAAAAGGCGGCAACGTTTCGCAAAATCATTTTCACATGATTGGAGAGAAAATGGACAGAGCGGACAGGTGCGGGACTTGTGTTAAGGATACGCCATTTTGCAAACTCATTTTTAAGAAGTGTGTTCAGGTATGGGGAGGTGCGGAAGTTGTGATTTGGAAGAGTAGCGACGGTTGTTGATGAGGATTGTTAGAGGAGTTTGGGTTTCGCCAACGTAGAAAGCGGACCATAGGTTACAGAGTAGGAGATAAACGAGGTTGGAAGATATGCAGCTGCCGGAGTGTCGGAAAGAGTGCGTCTTGGAGGAGTTTTGGAGAGCCTGAAGGCTGGGGTGGTACTGGGTGAGAAGACTGGGAGCGGAGGGAGCTTGGTGGGGAGGTCGGTTGGAATTAGAGTGATTTCTGGCACGGTTCAGTTGTTAACGGATGAAGTCTTTGGGATATCCACGGTCAGTGAGAGTTGAGGAGAGGGTACTGAAATAACTTTTGGAACAGGTCATCAGAGGTACAGATACGGGAGCCCCGGACAGCAAGAGTGTATGGAAGAGAGTGTTTGGTATAATATGGATGGAACCTGTTGAAATTGAGATACTGCATACTGTTGGTGGGTTTGATGTGAACGCCTGTGTCAAGTCTACTGTTCTTGAGCCAGACATCCACATCAAGGAAAGTTGTGTGTTCCCTGGAGAAGGACCACGTGAATTTGACGGGAAAGGTGCACTTGAAGTTTTGTAGAAATGTTTTCAGTGACTCTTGTCCATGGATCCAAATCAAGAAAATATCGTCGATATATCGAAGCCAGGTGAAAGGTTTGAGAGGTGTGGAGTTGAGGTATTGGATCTCCAGGCGTCCCATGATAAGGTTGGCGTAGGAAGGAGCCGTGCGAGTGCCCATGGCTGTGCCTTTGATTTGAATGAAATTGTGGTTCTCAAAGGTAAAACAGTTCATGGCGAGAACAAACTGTGCTATCTGAAGCAGAAAAGGTGTGCTGAGTTTCCGAGGACTGGGGCGTGTGTCGAGAAAGTGTTCAAGGGCAGCGAGACCATGGGTGTGGGGAATGTTGGTATACAGTGACGTCCCGTTAACTGTAACTAAGATTGTGTCAGGTGGGAGAGGATCAGAGATGGAATGTATTGTGGACAGGAAGTGGTTAGTAGGAAGGGAGAGCCTAAACAAACGGTTGGAGATGGTGGTCTCAAGGAAGGCGGAGATTTTGTTAGTGGGAGAGCCAATACTGGAAACGATGGGTCTGCCGGGATTACTAGCTTTATGGATTTTGGGAAGTAGGTAAAACTTAGGGGTTCTGGGATTGTTAGGACACAGTGGAACTCGACAGCCCCTCACGGGGTACATGCGCTTGGAGGTAGGTGCGGATCTTATTAAGGAAGGATTGGATGGGATCATCCCCGAGGGGACGGTAAAAAGTAGGATCGGAAAGTTGTTTGAGAGCTTCGGATTGGTAGTCAGAGTAGTTCATAACTACCGTGGTGGATCCCTTGTCAACCGGGCGGATAATGATGGTTGGATCAGAACGAAGATTGGAGATAGCTCCTCGTTCTGCAGTGGTGAGGTTGTAATGCGATTGGAACGTGTCAGTGAAGCCAGAGTTAGCAATTTCTTTGGAAAGGAAGGAAAGGTACAGTTTAACAGGGTGGTTTGGAGGGAGAGAGGGGGGGTCTTTACAAGAGAGAGAAAGGAATTTGTGAAGGCTGGGTTGAGTTTCGGTGTCAGAGGTTCTGGCCTGAGAGGTGTCGGGATGAGTGGACTAGTGGTATTGCCACCTGAGATTACGGGCAAAGGTGAGGAAACCATTAAGTAGGTTGGCTAGTTCAATATGGCGGGAAGGAGAACAGGAAAGGCCGTACGAAAGGACTTTGTGTTCGGTATCTGAAAGTGTGCGGGAAGAAAGGTTGAGAATTGTCTGCGGGCAATTAGGATTTTTTGGTTGGCTTAGGGTAGCGGGTTCACTTTATGTGGTTACTTTTGAATCTCTAGGGGGCAGAGGTTAGGTTGCTCCGACAATTGTTGATAGAGATCGGATCAGGACGACTAATTAAAGGGGAGTCAGTACGAGTAGAGGGGGAGGAGTGGAAGATGAAGGGAGAGGCAAAGGAAGAGAGGATCTTTGAGAGAGGGCAGAAAGACAAAGTCGAGGGAGTTTGGAAAGGTGTTTGTATCTCAGATTGAGCAAGACACGGGAAGCATCAATTACAGTTTGGTATATGTTGGAAATGGGGAGAGATGGCAAGATAAGCAGGAATTTGATCATCGATTGAAGTTCTATGCAGAGTTCTAAGGCTTGGTGAAAGCGAAGCGAGAGTGCTAGGATGGTCAGATTAACAGATCTGCAGAATGAAAAAAGCTTTTGTTGAACGGATGGTGAGAAGCCAGAGAGCGGAATTTGGGGGATTGGGCCTTAAGGTGTAAGTCCTAGTTGAAGGCAGGATTGTAGGAATTCAATATGTAAGAGAATGCGGAAAAACTTAAGTGTCCTGATGCGGAAACGGGCAATCCAGAACAAAAGAGGATTGGAGGACATGATACCAGTAGGAGCGCAGAAAGTCCAGTAAAGCCGAGAAAGGGGGAGTGCAGAAAGTCAAGTAAGACCGAAAAGGGAAGTACAAAGAAGTCAATTAACTGAAAGTGTAAACCAAACCATAACTAGGAAAAGATAAGCACGATATAAGTACACAGGTTAGACTAGACTAGGCTAGGTTTGGGTAGAGTGTTTATTTATGTTCGGTTAGGCTTGATTAGATTACGTAGGCAAAGTTAGATGAACGGCTTATGTGTAAAACAAGTTGGCTGAAAGCAATCTAACTTAATAGCAACCTAATAACAAATATTTTATGGCATGTAATTCAATACAAGGCAACCTAGTAAGAGTAAACTTAAATTATGCAACGGAACCAACTACGAGTAAAGTTTAACTATTCAGTGTTTCTGTTTTGGATTGTTTGAACAAAAGATTTATGTTAATACTGGTTAATTTCGAATTCTTGTTCTATGATACTAAATATATTACTACAAACTTACGTTATGTTACAAACTTACATTTATATGCTGTACACAAGCTTATCGTGATGTTGTTGATGCACATGAAATCAGCTGATGTGAGAGATTTAGGGTTCGTGTTTTGTTTATACCTGAAATTTACTACGTGAAAGCATGAATAGTTACTGATCATGAAATAGATGGCAGACTTTTTCATCTGTGGAAATTTTATATACTGAGAAGTTACAAATCATTATTTATGAATGACATATGAGGTTTAATGTAATTATGATACCAACTGCGAACAGCTGGTAATGTAATATGTTCCTCGAAAGTTATTTTCATTGATGTTTATAAGTACACCGTTTAAACAACTAAGCTGTATATTATGCACATGTAGTTAAAAGATCTAAGAAGGTAACTCTGAAGGGCTTTTGATAATAAACTTTATTATTGTCAAATTTACGTTTACCTCATTTTTTTGTGATGCGATATTAAAATCTCACTAGAGAGAAAATTAAAATTACTTTCCTCTCTAGGCCGGGTGTTGGATTAGTCAAGTTTGTCCCACCTTACTGGAGGTTTATTTAAAGCGGGCATCTTGACTCCACATGACGTCATTATATAAACCTAGAGCTGAGATTGTGAGAAGGAGTCGAATATTAAGCTAGCTTGGGAAGGAAGTTTTACGGCGTCCAAGCGTTGGATATAAGAACAAGCAATAACTCAGGATGAAAAAGGAATAATAATAATAATAATAACAAAATGAATTAGGGAAAAATACAACAAATTCGGGAAAAACACGAAGGTGGCGGGAAAACAAGGGACAACGTTGGAGACATTCAAAGGAATGTCGAAAGTATCTCAGGACAAAATGACAGGAAAACACAAAGGACAAAGAAATGGTGTGGTGACCACGTGGTCGAAACAAAGGAAGCCCAACACGGAAATACATACAAGATGGTAAAAAAAGGTAGGAAAAAAGGATACATAGCAGAATACTGAGACAGGGGTACAAGAACTTCACAAACACAATCAAAAGGCGGCAACGTTTCGCAAAAGCATTTTCACATGATTGGAGAGAAAATGGACACAGCGGACAGGTGCGGGACTTGTGTTAAGGATACTCCATTTTGCCAATTATAGCGCCATCTTAGTCCGTGGGCAACAGAAAGGATATCTTTTAACAACAGGAAGTGGTTGTACGGCTTGGAAGGGGGGTAAAAGGTCAGTCCTTTAGTGAGGATGTCAGTTTCTGATTGAGTAAGGTTGTGGCTGGATAGATTTACGACGGAGATAGTAGTGGAATTTCTCGGACGGTCCGGTATTTCTGTGGACTGGGTCATGAGTGCAGATTGTTTATTATTACTGGGTGGTTGAGTTGTGGGAGTAGGTAATGATTCTGGAAGTACTTGGTTCTTTTTATGTGGAAGAAAAAGGGGCATGGCATATCCGGTTTGAAAAGAACAGCGACAGAGAAGAGATAACTTATTCAGGTGTTTCTGGTTCATGGAGGAGTGTAGATAACGGGCCTGGGTCCAAACGGTGCAATACCGTACCGTGATATATTTTATCAATTACCCGACTAAGACAAAACTCAATATGAGAAAATGTTGCATAGACACAAACAATAAAATCAGTTCGAATTCAATTCAATTAAAATACTTCAAAAAGTATATACTGAATGTAAGGTAATTTCATAACTCAATATAACATAAGAATCAAAGTACATAACCACATTAGCTCACATTAAGATCAAAAGGAAAAAACTATTAGAATATCGAACTTGCTTAGCTAGTGAGGAAGTTTCTCAGCGACCCCATAAGCAGTGTACGGGTAAGTAATAATATGTCGGATAGTTTCGAGATTCGCAGCAGATGGAAACAAAATGATAGCATGTACCCATCACTCTTTAACTTTGTATTAGAATATGAGATTGTAAAAAAAAAAAAAAAAAAAAAAGGACCTAACATTAAAAGACTTGACCAACTGCTTGTATGCGTGAATGATGTACATTTAATAAGGAACGACATAAATGCACTATAAAGTAACACCGATGTATTATTAAAAGCTTGCGATGAGATAGGTCTACAGTGAACGTAGAAAAAAATACAAATACGTAAGAAACCGAAACATAGAAGATGAAAGAAATAGAAACAACAATTAACAACTAGATCATAGAGAAAGTAAACAAATCTAATACCTGGGAGCATATGTAACAAGCTAATGCAAAGTCACGGAAGAAATAAAAAGTCGCTTAGCATCGGGTAGCGCATGTTTCTATTCAGTCCTAGAGCTCCCAACCTCGCGAATGATATTAAAGATGTGGAAACTGAAAAAACAGAATTGTTACTCTGCTAGTAATACTTTATGGTTGCGAAAGCTAGAGTCCGACACGACTCTGACATATGAACATAAATTGCGTGCATTTGAAAATACTGTTTTCAGAAAGATATACGTGAGGGCATAGGACAAGATGACCGAAGAATAGAGGAGACTGCATGATGAATAGTCCACAAACTGTTGTAAGAATAATGAAATCACGACGGCTAAGAAAGACAGACCATATAGCACAGGTAGGGGGTAAACGAAGATTATATTTCATCGTGGTTGTGAAGCCGGAGGGAAAGGGGCCATTGGGGAGACCAAGACGTCGCACAGTGTGTAATTTTGGCCATCTAGCTGGAAAATATTCATAATCTAAATAATAACGAATTATTTTCTGTTTATATAAGGAATCAATACTAGTATTTTGAAGAGGTCACTCCAAAATATTTTTATGAAAATTTAAATTTTTCCAATATTGAAAGATTGGACAGAAAATTTCACCAGACGATTGAAGAAAAGATGACGTAAATATAGGCCTAAATAAAAAATTAGATTACGGAATATACGATAATGAAACTTTTTTGTGTGTGTGTGTGTGTCTGTAAATTCCAACTCTTGTTTCTTGTATGGTTATTGGTGATTGTACTGTTACAGTTGATATCAATATCCCTTACAGCATCCGCACCAGTTCAATTTCAACAGGATTCCATACTCTTGATGTAGTCTTTAGAAAAGTAACTTGTAGCATCTAACCTGACAATGCTTGTTAGTTCAAATTGAACCCAAAAGTTTTAGTAAGGATAACCAAATTGAATCATAAGATTTTGGTAATATCATCAACAACAAAGAATTATCATGTGTAGGATGATGTTGGTATCTCGTGACTTAATTGTTTTCTTCCCCCTCACTTAAAATATCTTATTTAAGCATGAAGAGGTGATATTCAGAAGGAAGGGTATTCTTGCTTTAATTTTATTGTCAAAAAAGATCCAAATCGGAGAATGTTAAAGTGGTGAAAGTTAGTAAGCCTATCTGATTTTCTATCTTGTTTGCTTCACAGATTATTAAATTTTCCGATTCGTTTGCAAAACCAAACTTTGAGAGGACGGCTGTACTTAGTAGGGTAGGGTTTTCCAAATTACAGTTCTGACCTAGTCACTATGAATTTGAATTGATTGATACCATGAACACACTAAACAAACTTTTAACAGTGTAATCTTCTTCAGATAACTTTGGCTTGTTTCTGCTTTGTTCAGATTTGTCACAACCCCATTAAATCAGTACCATCTTGCAATCGAAATTTCTCGCTGATCTCTTCGATTTTACAGAAGCGACGAAGCGTCCATAAGGCGCTGCAGAGGTATCTCCGCTGATATTTCCGTTAGCTTCACACCTACTGGAAACACACCATCTTTGCTTCTTCGCTCTGTAATACGGTGGATATAATTTACAATTAACTTTTGCAGCTTGTTCTCGTATTCGTAAATACTGCCGAGTACACAAATTCGTGTCTATTGTTAACGAAATGGCTTGTTCCGAAATACTGACGATCTCCATGCAAGCAAGGACCTGCCAAGCTTCTTAACTGTGCGGAGAAGCAGACGAAAGTTACTTAAATTTTGCAGCAGAATCTCTTTTGTCTTTTCCCCTCATTTGTCAGGCGTTTTATCTTCTGTCTTTTACCTTTAAGACCATAGGAACGGAAGGGCTTACGTCGACGGCCAGGTCCAACAGCGGCAGCATCTGTCCTTGAAGTGATTGAAGCAGCTTTGAATAAGTCCTTAGAAAACGTTGTCTTCCTGCAGCCAGGAAAAGTGATAATCGAGGAAGCCAAGAAATAGTAACAGCCAAACAGCAAGGAAGCGAATTAGAACACGAAACAGGCAATGTTGACAAAGAGTGAGATAGAGTGGAAAATGTACTGAAAGACGCAGCTCAAGCAGTTATTGGAAAAGGGAAATAACACGAAATCAAGAATAGTTCGAAGAAGACTGTGTGAAAGCCATAGAGGAAAAAAAAAGCCTAAAAAGAAGATAATTCAGAAAGAAACACGTAGAAATAAACCAAGATTTACGGAGGAAAGCAAATAAGCTACGTAAAAGGAAGAAGAAACAAATTCTAAAAAGACAATTAGAAGAAACAGGTGAACTCGAAAAAGTCAACGAAAGAAGAAAGTATTATCAAGCTATAAAGAAACTAAAAACTGCTACCGGCCTAAAGGATGATCAGGGAAGAATGCTAGGAGAGAGGAAAATGATGTATTAAAAAGATGGATAGAACACTTGTAAGACTTACTAGAACACACAGAAACAACACTAGGGAATAAATGAAAACGGGACGAAGAATTAAACGAAGACCCTTCCCTCCCCACCTATGCAGAAGTAGAAGAAAACATTAAGAAAATGAATAATAATAAGGCACCAGGAGAAGATAACATACCTGCTGAACTGATAAAATATAAAGGAAAAACGTTAGCAGAAGCAATTCATAAGACAATAGTCAAGATATAGGAAACAAAAATTGTCGGATAAGTGGAACACGGGAATAATATGCCCTATATTCAAGAAAGGTGATAAAACAGAGTGCCAAAACTATAGAGGAATGACACTACTAAATATAATGTGCACATATTATCAGTCGTAATGAACAAGAGAAAAAAAACGGGTAGTAAAGGGAAAAATTGGTAAGTATCAATGTGAATTCCGTAATAACCGGAGCACAATGGATACTAAATACAGATGATCGAAAAACATTACGACCATAACACAGACATACATATGCTTTTTATGGATCTTAAGCAGGTTTTTGACAGTGTCAACAGGTATCAACTAATAGAAGAGATGCATTGAACGAAAATACCAACGAAAAGTAATCAGACTTACTGAAATGACCATTGAGAATACAAGAGCAAGGATTAAAATACGCAAGAACGTATCTAACAAAGGAGTGAAACAAAGAGATAGACTTGCAACAACGCTATCCCTAATAGCGCGGTGAAAGAGATCGATCAGAGAGGCACAATCTATAACAAAACAAGTCAAATACGCGCATACGCCGATGACCTGGCAATAGTGACAAGAACAAAATCCAAAATGACACAGAGATATCAAAACTTACACAAAGAAGCGCGGGAAATAGGACTGATAGTAAACGAAAACCAAATAAATACAAGGTGATATCAGTAAGAGAAGTCAAGACAAGACCACAAGATACAGAAATAGGAGGAAAAGTATTTGAAGGCGTCCAAGCATTTAAGTACCTGGGTACATGGTATCTACTAATTTAGTGACCTGAAATTCCCCGAGTTTTCGAGGTTTTCCATGATAATCTTTTCCAAATTCCCTGAGCTCTTAGCATAGTGGAACATTTAAAGAATACGCAACGTAAAAAAAGGTAAAACTATACCCTGTGCGATACGCACGCGCCGTGTAGCACTCCTCATTTTCTTGACCTACGGCACGAAGTGAGGTGGGGTGGTCAGTCCCACGCTCGACCGCCTTTACCTTCCCTAGGTGGCCAGAAGTACCAAGGACACTCTGGCAAGCCTGGATTTACCACTTGGCCCGAGTCTAGGGGCGCAACTCTAACAGGAGCGCACTTCAAATGGAAAAAATTAAAAAATTACTATTTAAAACGTGAGACAAAAAATCATTTTAGTGCTGTTACCGTCCATAAAATTCATTTTATCTTATTTTACGAAAAATTAGTTAGCAAAACACATTAAGAGAGAGCGCCAAACACCATCACCTTTTACCTGGGCGAACTCTCATACATAACTGACTTCAGGTAATTTAAAGTTAGACTACTTTACATTAGAAATAGTAACACAAATATCTGTGCGTATATAAGGAATAGAATTTATTCATATTTTTGTCTTTGTACACATCAATAATCTTTGCGAGAGCGAAAAGAGAGACCGCTCTCTAGAGCGAATTTTCATCTGAGAAAAGTTTAGATATTTTCGCTCGAAAACAAAAAAAGATGGAATTTATGGTAGTTCTTGTCGATGAGAACGTAATTTTCTTTAGTTGAATATCCATCTATTGAAATAAAATTTTCATGTTTTGCGCATTAAAAGGACGAAATAAAATGTTAAAAATGTAACGTTCTTATGAATGAAAAACAGTGAAAAAACTCACTTCAGTGCAATTTGATGCTCACTGAAAAAATAATCACAATATGTTCCACGTTTATGGTGTATAACTTTTCGTGAAATTAATATAAAATATACCACATTTTTAGTGCATAAATGCTGGTGTGCTGAAACCCAATGCATGCATAAAAAGTTCACTTAATAGTGTCAAATGCGCTAAAAGTGATCTGATAACGTACTCTAGATAATGTGAATCTCGGTTAAAAATGAACTTAATGTGTGCAAAATATGCACTATGCATAAGAAGCCAATAAAAAGACACATTGAGCAGACAAAAAGCTCACAGTTTTTAAGTAGGTTCACACAAAGTTCACATGCCTTCATATAAAGTTAATTTTTGGTGAAGTTTTTGTGTGCTTTTTGTGCCAAGACATTTTCAGTGCTGCTACCTCCGGTCAGCGTACCAATGCCTTATTTCCTAGGCTTGGAGAGAACGCCCTTCGTCTCGTCAGGTACTTGAGATCAATCCTTATAGATTTCTTATATATATAGTATTCCTGACATCTTCTGTATGTTTTTATTAATGAGAAAAGTTATCAAGTCTTCTCTTGACATTTTTAACTAAACGCGACTAACTTCACAGAAGGGCTTTGTATTTCGGTAACCTTCGCGATAACAAATGGCGGAGAACAAACTTGACTAGTTCCCATGATGCTTTGCACACCACTCTAAAAAGATCAGAAATCGCTCTATCACGTTTGAGGAATAAATAACATCCATAAAGCATCGGAAGCTCAGCTAGAAAGAACACATTTTGTATGCAAAGCGAGAGCGTCTCCCTGAAAACCACTCTTTTTTTATTGCAAAATTCATTCCAAACGGGTGATCATTCTTTCCGCTCTGATAAGATAAATATTCGCTCTTCCGAATTTAGTGCGTAGAGCGTGACAGTCATCTAAACTGCTGCCAATAGGCAACAGGTACTCTATATACCTGATATAGAGTGTGTTGAAGCACTCTATATACATGAAGGTGTAATTTAGGCTAGGTTTTTTTATACGAGTATAAGGGAAACTAAAGTGTCATTTCCTAATCTGTCTTTTCGGTATCTCAATGTGTAGGTACCGTGCGTTCGAATTATAGTAGCGACCGTCCTGACGTGTTTTCCAAAATTTCCCTCCGTTTCACCACATCAACGTCAGGAGGATAGTACCTTAACTAAATCACCAGTCGCTACCCTCTTATACCCTATCACGATCTGATCTAAGAATGGCTAAAGACCTTAATTTAAAAAAAAAAAATCTCCTAATCTGTCTTTTATGACAGTAGAAACAAGTCTTATTTTTCTCCCTACCTTGAGTTTATATCTTTAGGAGGTAAATACAATATTTCCGAAGATGATGTTTAAGATTCAAAGAGCTGGCCACGTGTACAACGTAGCGAATGAGTTTGTGGTGTCGCTTTTGTCTATTCCTGGAGATTTTGTAATTTTGCAAGTTGTTAGTTTTTTGGGAGCAACGTACTGGCGGGTAGAAGGGAATTATTTAACTGCTAATCTGGCCACCTGAGCTGCTCAGCATTGAGGGAAAGCTGACGAAGACGTTGGGTACGATGACATAATAGACATTTCGCAAAATGGAAACCAAGGTGGAAAACGCTTTAAAATTATCTTTATATATATATATATATATATATATGGACAATAAATACTAATTGTATTTATGTATCAATAATATTTTTGTTTAATTTGCTTTGAAGTGTTTTTGTGTGAATAAAAATAGTTTGTATTACCTTCTTCTTCAGTGTAATTAATACGTCTTCCACAAGTAACCTACAGTAATTTAATTAAAACTGTTCATTCTAGGGCTATGTATTTAATGCCATTATTTATTATTATTAATATTATTGAACCGTGGTTTGTAAATAACCACATTAGCAGATTTACACAATTCTTATCATTTTACTACCATTATTAAATGAGAAGAGGACGGAGTAAATTTTTCATAATGTGAAGATGAGAAGATTAGAAAGGACGGGAGGGATAAGGGGAACGGAAAAGAGAGGGAGCAGAGGCGATAGAACTTCTAGACCTAGGGCGCCTAGACACATAAATCCGGCCCTGCATTCTGAAACTCAATTTGATAGGAGGCTGAGTGCACCTCAGAGCGCCAGGCATGGGAACACTGCGATAAAGTCCAAGCATCTTGTAGATTATTGGTATTTCACAAGTGAAAAAATCTTCAAAATAGAGGGTTTTACCAGTAACACACTGAAAAAAATCCGGCTGGCAGTAAGAATCGAACCCACAACCTCCGCCTTACCGGGGCAGTGTTCTTACTAACTGTGGACGGGTCAACCTCATAAATTTCGCTAATTTTCCCTAATAAATTATAGATTTTCCCAAGTTTTCCAGATTTATAAAATTCCCAGAGTATTCCAGGTTCTCCAGGGCGGTAGACACCCTGTGTTATTCATTTTGAAACACGCGAAGCTAGTCTGCCATGCCATGTCGCCGTGCCGGGCTTTCCGAAAAGAGAAAAAACAGTCGTGGAACAGTTCTGACACTGTTAATTGCATTGGTTAGCAAAACGGTTTAATAATGAACTAACTCAGCAAACAAGATGAGTGCATTAGTTTTGTCCTATATTTTATGTCTAAGTCGTTCATTTTTATATATCACTGTAATGGTGCATAATGAACAATGTTCAGTACTAATAACGTAAATTAATCGTTGTGTCTTGTGGATAATGTTTACTAATATGTTCGATGCATTATATGAAGTATTATATAAAGGCAATTAACTGTCTATGTTTGTTACAACAGCTTTATAAGGTAAAGCATGTTAGATCAACACAAAAGTCTGCAGCTGCTTGTCAATCATTTCTGCATTAACTACCAGAAGTATAAGTGTAAGTGGTGACTTCGTATAATGGCATGAACGTACAAACAAGTGTTTGATCGAAATGCTTCCAGCTTATATCAAATCCAATGTTAAGAGTACTGAAATCAGAGTGAACGAAACATTCGAAAACTAAAGGGGAACAAAGTGCCCTGTGTCAGCGCGCTTAAAAGGTAGACAAAATGCAAAATCTGATGGATATCGAAGGGAAAACCTATCAGCAGAGAAGGGTGTTTTCAAGAAAAGGTTATAAACTATCACGGTAGAAAGCTCTTATTGCAAGAAAGTAAAGTTTAAGCATTCTGTGAAACTCCGTTTTCACTAAAGTCTCCATTGATGTTTGAAATATTACTCAATTTGTAATAAGATTACGGCTAAACTAAACGAACTACAACGATAGAATCTATTCCATCAGGCCTGCCAAGTGTCAGCTTTTACTGTTTTTTTCTTCTTTCTTTCCTTCTTTCTTTCTTTCTTTCTTTCTTTCAGGTTCTCGTTTTGAATAACAGACGACATTTCTCGAAACGTTTAGTTGAAATTGGCCGAGTAGTGAATTTTTTTCTAGTAGCTTCAAAAATGTATTGAAGTTCACCAGTACTTACATGAATTTTTTCTATGATGAATTTATGCAATTCAAATTCAAACCAACGCAACTTGTAGAAACATTTGAAGATTGTGAGGTAATTTGGAGTAATCTTTGCAATGAAACTGATTGCAATGGTGTAAGAAAATATGGAAAACTGTGCAAGGTTGTGCAGTTTCTTTTAATTTTGAGCCCTCGCAACAATGCACCAGAGGAGAGAATATTCAGTCTTATCCGACGAAATAAAACAATTCTGTTCCTCCATGTAGATGGACAGAAAAATCTCTTGTTATGTTGCAAGATAAATTATCAGGGAAAATATTATGAACAGGAATTTGATGAAAAAATCTTAAAGCAACCTAAGTATGTCACTAACGAGTACAATAAAAGTAAATCTCACAAGTAAATTGCCTTGTTCTTTAGAGGATTAATTTAAATAATACTAAATTCAATGTTAGCTTTTTTCGTCCTTTGTCAGCTTTTGTAAATACCGATATCAGCTTTTTCTGCAATTAAAACTTGGCAAGCCTGTTCCATGCATTTATTTTTTTCTTGGTCAACAATCGTATTCCACTACAATCACAGAAAAAAAAAACGAAAAGGTACTGTTTTTAAATTTAGTTGGCTGAGTCACTGCCATGGATTTGCTATTTAGCATTTCAAGCTATGTCCCATATTTTCCCAAAATGAATCCAACATAAGCATTAGTACAATTTTCGCGTACTAAATGAAGCATCTACAAAAGGATTAGGTCTTGATAGCTATTTTAGTTTCCATACAACCTTGAAGGAAAAATCGTTGTTTCAAGGTCAACTTTCTCGAACATAAAGCGTTTCTCGACCATTCTAACTTAAGGCGTTCTATTGTTCACTTTTTCTGATACAGGATTACATTGATATTAGAATCAAAACCGTAACATGGAACAACAGAACTACAATTAACTCTAGTGGAGAGGGAGAGAGAGAGAGACAGAAGAGCGAGAGAGAGTGAGTGAAAGAGTTAGCGAGTGAGTGTGTGTTCAGAAAAACAGATCTGTGTAAATAACCTTATAACTATTAAAAATGTCGATATATATTTATATATGTGGATGTGGGTGTGAGAGAGAGAAAGAAAGAAAATTGACTCCAAACATTAAAAGACTCTTCTACGTGTTGCGTTCTTTAAACTATACCCCACAATAATTATCTTCATTGCGGTTTTATCCTCGATTCCACTGTACCATGTTTATCTGCTGGTTAACTCATTGCTTTTCCCAATATTCTATACATAACTCCACATTCCCCTTCATCTTTCAATACCATAAGATAAAGTTAGTTGTGTGAGTAGTAAGAGCACTATGGCTTACGCCCGTGCCGTTCTTCCTTCAATCTTGCGATTTATAACGCCCCTTCTCTGCAGACAGCACTTCCTTGGAATATAGTCCCCCAATCTTCCTTTCTAGTTCTGATTCCCATAAGGCTTTCCTTCTGTCCTTCCTTATTGCTTACCCTGTTGTTCCATTTGATCCACATTCTTCTCCACAGTCACATTTCAAAACTCTGCAGAAATATTTACTTATTCTCACCCATGTCCCTGACCTATACATATAGAACATAGTGGACTTTCTGCTTAGACTTCTTGGAATGTTATATGTCTATTTCATCAGCACAGCTTTCATTCCAAGTTACCAAGCTACTATCCATACTACCTCAAAAGTTTGGTATAGATTTGTCCACCTGTATAGATTTGTATCTGACAAAAGCACACACAAACAGAACTTAGCTTTACATAACGTGTAACAAATCGACTACTTAGTTATTGTCATAGTCGAATACTAATCTAAATCTGAGACTTACTTTTGGAAAAATGAATTCGTTGGATCATCTATCCTAGAAGGTACACTTTCAACTAAATCTACAGAATAGTGATGTTACACGCTATCCCAAGCAGAAGTAATGCTACACTTTCCAAAAATGTAACGGATTTTGAGGATTTCCACATGACGAAAGAAGTACTTCGTTTACTCACATTATTACATGCCAGAAACATCACAGGTTCTAAGTCAAAATTACATTTTATTACAATATATCAATTTTCTGTATGTATGCAGTGCTCGAAGTGAGAGGGAACACTGTGCCCTTGACTTTCTCATTGCCTTTACTTTCAATAGTCAATTTCCGCCACTAAGTGCAAGCGCACCCTACCTTTTCTAGCCCATTTCTTCAAGCGTTCCCATATATTTTCTCACCCACTTCGAGCACTGTATGTATAAATTTAGTTAAACTAAGGAAAGAGGAGGCAATCAACTGGGTCGTAAAAACCACTATAATGGGCTTCGAGACAGCCATCGTAACCGTGTGCCTGACTTTGGTAACCCCAGTCCGCTACTTCTTTATACAAATATCTCTCCAATTGTCCTCACGATGCTGAGTCCACACCCAAATGTTGAGCCCTTTCCCTTTGGGAATCGAATCCGGGACCGATCGCACTGAGGGCAACCGCGCTACTGTCTAGGCCACGCTGGAGGCTCCCCACAATGGCACAGTAAGGTCAAAAAAAGATTGTAAACAGAACCAATTAGCAACCAAAAAGAACAGTTTCACTTTATCCGAATTAAACTATGTATATTGTTGTTATACGTGGGTAGGCTGAAAAAAGAGCACAATTCGCATAAGGTGAAAACAAAACCGTACAACCTACTGCCACCTGATAACATGCCCCCACTATAAACATGCCAAAGTTCGTAGAATTACGTTCACTCGTTCTGTATGAGTAGCCTGTGAAATGGAGTCAAGTGTGCCTGCTACGTCAACTGTACTCCACGAGGTACCATCTTTCTTGTGAGTCAGTATGATCCCCCAAATTTCGTCTCCCATCACAATGTGGCACCTTTAAATGCACCTATAACGTTTGTATGTTCAAAGAAAGCAGACTAACAAAGATCACAATTGCAAACCTATATAAAATTTATAATCTATTATTGCTGTCACTAATTTTTATTTTCCCGTTAATTCTTGACAGATGTTCAGTTTGTCATTCTTCTTCACATATGTTTAAACAATGTAAATACTTTCTGAATGTTATGAACAATGCAATGCAAATGTTGTTTTACATTCTCCTACTAATGAACGAACAAGTTTATACAACCGGAACTAAACCTGTACGATTCGTTCAAATCACTGGGTTGTGCAAGCTATATTCACTACAAAGAAAAAACGTACTGTAAATTAGGGGTGTTCGGAATTCCGGAATTGACTTCGCACTTCCGAACACCCCTACTGTAAAGTCAATCACGATGTGCCAATTGCTGTGACTCAGCAGGGGCATGGGAGGGCAATGATGCGCTGGGAGTGTCACGCCCGACGCAAACTAAAGTACTACCAATAAACTTCAATGAATAGTGCTCACAAGTGAACGAACGCTAGAAACTTCAAATGAACGTGAAAATATACAACAAATATCGACTGGATTTATAACAGATATTGCATTTTTAGTTTACCTTTTGCTCTATTTTTTTATTATTATTATTCAAATTTGTGAATAATTAGTACAATATTTTCGAAACTTTAAATCACTGGAGTTGCAACGAGTGAAACGAATGTATCACAGAACCTCAACAGCCGACAATTTGCTTGTATGGAAGGACCAAGTCATGATATCACAGAGTTCAGTTCCAATGACCGTCAGAAACTTGCCCAAACACAGACATAACCACACTGGATGGTAGGTGTATTCAAACAATAACCCCTGAATGCTTTAGAACAAGCAACAGCTGGTTCGCGGGCGGAATATTATTTTGTGCGGTCTGCGGAAAGATAAAAGCTATATTAAATTGTATGTGTTATGACTTTAGCTATTGGTTTCGACCACAGACTGATTGATGTACCAGTTTTATTTATTATTTCTGATGGCCCGTGGCGCGACCACTAATACATTGCCCCTCGTATAGAAAGTAGCTTGCCACGTCTAGTTTAGACCCCGTATATTCTTCCGAACACTGTCTACATACAGATTATACAGACTTAGCTAATATAAATGACGTCTCTGATTTTCGGCATTTAGCATACTGACGCTATAAAAATTAAGATATAATTAATTTAATTAAAACAGGCTAACAAGGCTATACACTTAACTTTGTTGTAAAAAGACACAGCGAGCGTTATATCAGAGTGTTGATTAGTGTTTCGTCTGAGGAAGAAGTTAGAACATTGAAACTGTAACGCTTGCTGTGATTTTCTACAACAAAGTTAAGTGCATAGCCTTGTCAGCCTGTTAAAAAAAAAAAGAAGAAGAAGAATTTTCAGTTCAAACTCCATTGTTGTACTGTAGAATTAGCAGAGCCAACAATTGTCAAGTGTCAATGTACTAACCGTGTAACAAAGTACAACAAATACCATATTTTATTAACAATACTCTTTTATTGTCACTGAATCTATGACTACATTTTTCAATATTCTAAAAACATTTACACTCCCATACACACACAATTCTCGTGCGTTCGACACAAGTAAATAAACAAATGGCTTGCTGAAGAGTACCCGGCAAGGATCTCACTATCATGGCTTCAGAAATAGTAAGGTATTTGCCAGATCAGTTTTGGTGAGCCATTTGTCGGCAAACGCGACGGGACACAACTTCTCAGTATCCCAGAATTTAACAAATGAATCGCTGAAGAGTACCCGGCAAGCGTCTCGCTATAATGGTCCCAGAAATAGCAAGGGGTTTGCCAAGTCAGGTTTAGTGAAGCATCTGTTAACTTCCACAGGAACGAGAAAACACATTCGAGAACACCAGCCGCGTACACACAGTCGACCAAATGCTGTGTGAGTTGGTTCTTCGGCGTAAGATTGTCCGGTACAAACAATCTTGCGTCCCTCTACCAACTTTAAAAACACTAGAGGCCCTCACAGAAGGTAAGAGACCTTGACGTGGTTGTGAGGCTTTCAACCAACATCTTACCTGTACCACAAATACCAAAAATCTAACAAAGGT
>JAGDQP010034473.1:0-20093 GCA_022664845.1 Lepisma saccharinum | reverse complement strand
ATTCTGGTGGTGAAAATGGTAGAGTCTAAAACGAATGTAACGAGATTCTATTCCGTGCAAAATGGCGGTTAACATAGTGATTGAAGAGTATAAGTTGATCTGTAATTATTATAGAAACGAAGATGAATTAGCTTTTCCTAAAATGAAAAGAAAGTGCTTGGTTGTACTTGTGATTATTTGGAAGAAATGCAATGGTTGTTCTGAGAAGCAAGATGGAATTTAAAATGGTAGTGAGCAGCCTTAAACGAAAATAGAAGTACAAATGGTTAAGAGTTTGGGACATGGCGGCTGAAGAAAAGAAAGCCGCAGAAATTTTTAGTGTTTAATTTGGATAATTTCAAAGTGTTTTTGAGCTTCAATTCAAGAAAATTTCTTCCAATATATTACATAGTGCTTCAGTGTATCATACAATAGTTCTTCAATGTAAAATTCAAAATTGTCAGTGAGAAATACAACTTAAAAGTGACTGTGACTAGAGTTTTAAGAGTGAACTGACGACTGTGGATGACTGTACCCATAGCAACTTATAAATACCTGACCTTAAAACATCAATTAATAAGACTGATAGACTGTAAAATTGTATTATATTATAAATATTATTAAAACACAGCAATTTTTTTAACGAACGCGCAATGGATGGGCATAATAAGCCAAGTCCGCGCTAGATTACAAAATACGAATACAAATGCAAATGGTTGGTGAAAATGTCTTTGCGTAAACAACTAGAATGGAATATATAAATAACGATGTAAATCCCGAAATTAATACAGAAAATAGAATAATTCGAGGTAAGTTTTAGAAACTAATCAAACTTAATTTTCCTTTCAGCAAGTAAAAGTCGAATTAGGGACCGCGAAACAAAAGTTAATTAAAGTTTAGAGTAGCTATAATAATAATTTTCGGGAGTAAAAGCACGTTTGAGTGATTGAAAGTTACAAATAAATTCGAAAGTAATTTCCAGTAATCCTAAAAGTACTAAAATTAATGAAAGTGAGCCTAAATAAGTTTGGTAAAGTTTGCTGTGAAAGTGAAAGTAAAAACGTGTGAAGCAAGGTTCAAGTGTTGGTCCAAGTCATTAAGTAATTTAATTTCAAGTCATGTGCTTGTCGTGAATAGGTAGGTTTTTGATAAGATGGTTAATTGGAGTCAGGTTAGGTGTGGTTGATGTTAGATTCCTGTTGAGATATCAGTTGAGTAAATGGCAATCTTCTTGATTTAATGAAGATAAGGGTTGGTTTCAATTTTTGATACAGGCTATCATTGAAGATAAGGATTATATAGTAGTTTTTCGGTTGGCAAAGTGGGTAGCATTGATCGGAAATTGCAAGAGTGAGTGAGGGATAATTTTTGTGTTTTGGTTTAGTGATTTGTATTGCTTCAGTTGTATTGTTAAGTGACCAGCTTGATTTATCTTCTTTCCATCTTAGATTAACTGTATTGCTTCGCACTGTGTGTGTGTGAGAGAGAGAGGTGGTTGCAATTGGAGATTGAGTCAGTGCTGGTTTATAAGGAAATTTTATCTTCCAATAAACACGTATTAGAAGTTTTATTGGAGTAGTTATTACTGACTGTTTTTATGTCTTCGTATTTTCAAGGGTGATGCCGAACGAGCGAATGAGGGTCAGTTGAGAGTGTGTGGATCATTGTTAGTAGTTGAAAGGTGTTGTTCGAATGGTTTGTTGTAAGCTAGCGGAAACTTCGGTTACTTCTTTACTTTGTATTCTTATGATTGTTACTACTAGTTGTCTGATTTTTTAGATCAGGTTAGGTTGTGACTTTAGCTTGGTGTCTAAAGTTTTGTAAAATTAAGAATTATATATATACGTAACGAGTTTGTTAAAGTATTAAAGCCAACGTTTCGCCCGCGTGTTCATGGATTATAGTGATTCAATTGTATTAAATAGGATCGTTTTTTCTTTAAATTCTTTCTGTAACTTATAATTAACTTAGATAATTAATATCATAGGCTTTCAGTTCAATATTTAAGACAAAAAATAATACTTAGAAATTTTTGTCCCCCACCCCTCTGAAAAGCCTACTATAGAAGTTGGTCAGTTCATTGTTGCTAATTGTTTGAGTTTTTAAAGTGGAAGTTGTGTGTACATTCTCTGTTTATCAGCTTGCTAGGTTTAAATTAATTTAAAGAAATTTTGGTTCAAGTTATACGATTTTTAGGCAATTTTCTTCCCCATCCTTACAAATCTAAATGTACCTTAAAAGACTGAAGTTGCTTTACGTATTTGTAGTGTTGACTAAGTTTTGATAAGATAAGGTATTTTGAATTTTTTAAAAACACATCCTCGTTTTCTATATATGTAAAAAAATATGTTGTTGTGTAAATAGGGGATTTTTTTTAAATTTTGTTAATTATAACTATCATGTTGTTAATTGCTTTGTTTGTTATGTGTTGTTGATTAATATGGTCAGGAGTGCTTATTGAATTAATTTAATGTTTATCATTAAGAAAGTATTTTAGATACCGGATATATGTAACCATGGAAATGTTGTAATTTTGGGATTAGGTGGGATTGGGCATTTTGAAATATACAAATTGAAATTAAAATTTCAGTTTTGTTTTTATCCAGTTCTTATACTGCTCATTTCGGTAAGACCATTAGACTAGTAGGCATCTGTAGACTCCATTAAATATTTAGTTTTCTCTGAACATAGCTAGTAGTAAACGTATGGGAGCCTACAAATGGAAGCAAATTTAAATGGTTTAAACATTGATATTTAACTTAAAATATGTATAAAATTTTACTTTCGCAAATATTAGAATTTAAAATAGTTAATGCTAAAAGTAGGTGGCTCCAAATGCGATCTGTCGAAAATATGCGAAGATCTAATAATTGTTTTATAACACGAATTTTCTATTGGCAATAAAGAAAACATATTTTGTTAAACGTATCTGGTTTGTATGGAATCACTGAGCTTTATTAGAATCGTTTCCTACCTTAAAAGATATTTAAGTTCCACCAAAGTTTCTTCAGGTCCCCAGCGGTATGCATTCAGCTCTAAAGTGTCATACTTCCCAGTACCATAGATAACGCTCAAGGATTTTAAAGGTTTCACAGTAATGTGTGGCAACCATATACGCTTCTTCATTTCTTCTGTCACATAAATATTAGCATATTGCGTAGCTATTAGACGTGGATCTTCCCAATAGAAGCCAATAATAGAGTCTAAAGTGATTTCCTTTAAAATATATTTACAAATTTGATTAATGTCTCTGAAATTTAACTGAAAAGTTTAGCTTAAGTTAGTAAATAGTACTGTGTTTAACACAGATGATCTAATTTAGTTTTATAGAGGAGATGGTAGTAAGTACGAACTGTGGAAATACAAATATGGTGAGGGCAATAGTGGAAGCACATTGAAAATGTGTAATTAAAAATCCTGTGATGTTGAAAGGCTCTAATGAGGAGAAATAAGGAAGTAACACCCCACCCCCACATATTGTACGTCAATTGAAAGGTGCAATTGAGTATAATGCCAAAATATTAGATCATCCAAATATATCTAGTACGAGTTATGGCCAGTGGGAAGCCAGAAAGTTTTTTAGGCTCTATATCCTGTTGTACTTTAGTTAGGATCATCGTTTCTGATGTATGTATTCCTCTCAAACTAGTGAATCATATGTATCAGAAGAACGAATGGTTTCACTTATAAAGAGAGCTCCTGCTACGAGAAATCGTTGGAAAAGAATTCCAACTGCTTTCAACACTACAAATGTTGATTGCGTACAAATTGAAGATTGCGTAATGTGACAAGCTCTATGAAAAAGGAAAATTTAATTAATTAATGTATCAAGGAGAAAATGAATGAAACATATAGGTAGAAAATAATATTAGATAACATATTATAATATAATATGAAGCATCATCTTCCTCTACTTTTGAGCAATGCGTATTGCAGTGATGAATGGACAGCAAATATTTATTACATATTGAAATAAGGTCAAAATAGTCAGGCTTTTCTGATCTGTATGAAAACACACCTGCTTTTAAAAAGAATTCAAGACCTCCTTGCCCTGTAAAGCTAAACTAATGTAACTACGAGTAAGGACAATTCATGCATTTTTCCAGTAACTTTTCGTATCGTGAGTTCTCTTTATATGTGAAGCCACTTATTCGTTTGATACGTACGATTCACTGGACTGCAAGGAATCCATAGAATCAAGAGCGCCGATCGAAAGTAGAGTAAGACACGAGATAGAGTCTAAAACATCTCCACCTAGCGACCATAATTCGTACTAGATATATTTCGGTAGTCTAATATTTGGGCAATAATACATTACTATTAAATGAGACCTTTCAAATGGTGTTCATTATGTTGGAGGTTAGGTGCATGTCACTCCGCTATTTCTCCTCGTAAGTCAAAAACTATTTTTCAGTACAGAAGAAAACCATTAGGAGTATTCAGTTTCTTTGTAAACCAAAATTAATTTTAGAGGTCACATGTTTTGACATAGATAATAGGTAAAAACATATGACCCCCCAAAATCCTATGGTAGTCTACTGGGATACGGCGTTAGGTCACTGGCCGGAATGTAGCAAGTTGAAAACCCACTGAAGTCAAATTACTTTTGTTTTCTCTTTCTTTTTCATTTATAAGAACATGACATTAATTTGTTATTTGTAATGTTAATGTAGGGTTCTTCTTGAAACCTGAGGTTTGTCAATTCTACCCACTCGAAAGCGGAAGAACAATAGCAAATTGAAAACAAGTACAAATATCTAAAAATATATGCAGCGGACATTCGACGGCTGAATGCGAAAAGAAGGAATACCTACTGTCACACTACTTACGTAAATTAGCAAAGTTTAGTCTGGCTGATGGGCTCTGAATTCTAATTAAAGGAATCGAGATATAAACCATTTTTAGCAAATTTATTCTTAACGAATTTTGCTTGGTATTGTTACAAAAACATATCAAGTGTTTTATAAAAAAAAATATGAATGAACAAACTGAAATTGAGATAATGGGTAGCTTCACTTGCCCTCACAATTTCGAACATACGCGTGAACAGACATACAAATAATCAGTAGATAAATCAAATAGTAATAATATATACTTAAAATATCATTAGGAAAAGCATGAACATAGTATTTAATTTTACAGTATAATGACCTGTAGTGTGGGTTTCGCTCGTCCCACACAGGTTAATGGGAAAAGGGAGGAATCGGAAGGTAAACCTGACATTTAAGTATCCAATCCACGAAAACGCTAGCTCCCTTTCTCGTCAATTTGAATAAATATTAAAGGTACTTCCTTACCCCACACAACAACTCATTATATCACAAACATAATGAATAACGGTATAGTTCTTCGAGTGACGCTAACTCAGAAACGAGTCTGTTCGCGCCACTCATATATATATACAGCTAATTTCGAATCTAGCGAACTATAAACCTGATTGTGATGCTCAACTTGTATTTGAAAGCTCTTTCTCATACTAAGACACAGAAAAAAAATATGGATCCGTAGGACCTTCCTGGCACCACCTAGGTTGGTTCGAAAAACTATCAAGATATCACATTTCTGATGATAACACAGATCCTAGACTTTAGGCGGCCGAAACTTGAGGAATCCTAATCTACGCGTCATTGCCTTTAAAACGGTGAATCGCCCATCAAAATCAATGAAGGGGTTCTAAAGTTAGTTTTTTTTAAAGCCAGATCACAGAATTTTCACAGATGTACAAAGGGTGTGTGTCTTTCACTCTGTGTGTCTTTTTGGTTTATTCCCAAATGATTGGTAACAGGGGGGGGGGGTCAGTTGCCGGTTACAACAAGTTGAGGTAACATAATGCTTACTTTTTAAATAGGAGTTACGGTTCTCGAGATACCTGGTCTACCATGGTTTAAAATCGATCTTTTACATGAAAAGTATGTTTAGTTCACAATGGTTCTTTCAAATCTTGCAACGTTAATTTAACTCATTTCCCGACGTCATACAATGATGAAATTTCGCACAGTGGCGTAAGTCGGGTGACAATACAATATTCCATTGTTACTTTTGTATACTTATATACTTTAAAACCATATTTTCATATTTTTAATACGGACTTGTTTATCCTAAAATAAATGCTTCTTGCAATGCTATTGGGTTTTGCTGAGTCCGGAACACGTTAAGGTTTGGGTCACAAAACACTTGCTTGAGGAAACGTATCCGAACACCGAAATAACTCGAAAAAAATAATACAACACCTTTTAAAGACATACTTTTCTTAAACTATTCGTACTCATCATCATCATCATCATATTCAGCCGTTTTTCATCCACTACTGGATGAAGGCATCCCCCTTTTTTTTCCACATATCTCGGTCTACTGCTATCCTAATCGATGCAACTTCTGAAAAACGCTTGATTTCATCTATCCATCTTGCATTTGGACGTCGTCCCGGTCGTTTCTTTTCTTTAGGAATCCAATGTAGTACATTTGTCGTCCATCTACCAACTGTTCGTCTAGCTATGTGACCACTTCACCTTCTTCGCAATCTTGATTATATATTCTACCTTTGTTTGTGCGCGAAAAAATGCATTAGTCTTCCTGTCCATCCTGGTTATTCCTAGCATGAATTGCTCCATTGCTCTTTGTGTGACTCTTAATGTTAAAGCTGTTTGGGCATTCAGTGCCTAAGATTCACAGTCGTACATCATCTCAGGTAAGACACATTGATTATAAACTTTACGCTTCAGACACATTGGTAGTTTGCTTCTGAAAATAAAGTGTAGTCTTCTAAAGGAGTTCCAGGCCATTTTACATCTTCTATTTATTTCATCAGTCAATTTGGCATTTGATGCTTTGAATTTTAATTTATTAAGGCCTTTTGTCGATGCTTTGAGCTGGCGTAGGTAAACATACTCATCAACTTCCTCTCCGTTAATTTGTATTTCCTTCATTACAGCATGTTGATTGTACATTACTTTCGTTTCACTTAAATTCATTTTAAGACCTATTTTCGAATTCTCATTGAACAGTTCTTCTGTGCTTGAATCAAACATGACTATATCATCAGCGAATCGTAGGGGATGTAGATATCGCCATTGATTTTTATTATGGAACAATCTCCAGGACCACAGAAAACAGTTTTGGAGAAATTGAATCTCCTTGCCTTACCCCTTTTCCAACCTTAAATTTTTCTCTTTCTTGGTTTAGTTTAATGGCAGATGTAGCAGTCGAGTAAATGTTTCGCAGTAACTTGATGTATGCACTTTCGATGCCTCGATGTTCAAATGATTTAAGTACTGGTGCCAAAGAGACCGAATCGAAAGCTTTTCCAAAATCTATGAATCATAGACATAATGGAAGTTCATGTTCATTAGTCCTCTCCATAACATTCAATGCTTGTATTTGGTCCACTGTGCTAAATCCTCGACAAAATCTGGCTTGTTCCCTTCCCTGGTTAAAATCTAAATCTCATTCAATACGATTAAAATAACTTTGGTGAACATTTTGTACAGAAATAACAGTGAACTGTAGTTTTCCACGCGTTCTTTGTCTTCTACAACAAAATGATAACAGCATGATTCCAACGGGACGTTATTTTTCTCTTCCTAAGGCACACTGAGGCTAATTTGGCAAGTTCCTCTTACATCTTTTCACCTCCCTATTTAAACATCTCTGCTGTGAGTCAATCTTCTGCTGGCAATTTTCCGTTCATCATACCTCGAAGTAACTTATCCACTTCTTCCTTCATTACGCCTGAGATGTCTACATCATTTCCTTCTGAGTTTTTATTTCCTATTTCCTCGTCAGAGCAGTACAATTCTGTACAGAAATTTTCAAATATTTTTATAATTTCTTTCTTATTTCGTGTTAGGGTCCCGTCTGATCTCTTAAATGCAATTATTTGCTTGTTCCCTATCATGAGCTGCTGTTTGGTTTTCTTCAGACTCTTTTTTTCCTCGATTGTATTTCTAACAAGATTTTCATTATGTCTTCGTAAATCCTGTCTTATTTTCTTCGATACGGTTTTATGAAGGTCTATGTACTCAGTAATCTTCATGTAATTTTCCTCTTCTTTCATTTCCCTTCTTTCTTCGTCAAGAGTTTAGTTTCTTTAGAGGTTTTGCTCTCTTTTCTCTTTTTGATGACTGTTATTTCCTTGGCTGTTTCTCTTATCATCTCAGTACTTTTTTTCTGCTATTGATGTCTTCTTCATCCTCTAACTCTTCCAAGGCGCTCAATCTGTAGCTTAGTTCTACCTCGAATGTTTGTCTTTGTTTCCCTATATTTTCCAGATCTAAAAGTGGCGGTTTTCCTCTGATAAACTTCATTCTCTTAAGTCTAGTATTTAATTTCAGCTTACATCTTACCGTCCTATGATCACTTAAGATTTTGAAACTGTTAAGAATAGACACGTCTTGCAGTATTTCCCTGTTATTTCATAAAACGTAGTTTATTTTGTTTTTGGTTCCATTTGGGCCTTTCCATGTCCACTTCCTCTGAGACGGTTTCTTCAAAAGTGTATTGAAAATGACAAGTCTGTTGACTTTTGAAAATTCCTCTAACTTCTCTCCTCTCTTGTTTCTTTTGCCAAATCCAAAGTTTCCCTCTTTCGTGACACTGCTCTGCTTACTTCCTACTTTAGCATTGAAGTCTCCCATTACAATTTTGTTATGCGATTTGCTACTATCCAAAATCTTCTGTATCTCCTCGTATAGGTCTTCGACTTCCTTTTCCGGATGTGACGTTGTTGCAGTATATACTTGTATAACTTCCATTCTGTATCTCTTCTTGATCTTTATTTCTATTCGTGCAATTCTATAAGATATTTCATCTAAAAAAAGAGAAAATATTTTTTTGTTTATTCATGACTGAAAAGAAAAGCATGGGGAAAGTCAATTGAAGGATTTATAAGGTGACTGTATACGAGACCGCGCCCCATGCTTTTCTTTTTAGTCGTGCATAAACAAATTATTTTTAACTTTCAGTACGAATTGTTTAAGAAAACTATGTCTTTAAAAAGCTTTTTTTTTAATGGGACAAAATAAGTGGTATCAGTTCAAAAGTCCCTTCGGAGTAAAGGGAAGAGTGAAGATAGAATCCTACTCACAAAAGGAGTGATATCCGTTTTGCGAGTGGCTTTCTTTGTGTTACTACGGGGAAGGATACTAATTATGTTAATTTTATTACAAAAAGAAACACTTTTGCCATAGTGACACAAAGAAAGTAACTGGAAAAATGGATATCACTTTTTTGTGAGTAGGATTCTGGCGTCACTCTTCCCTTTACTCCGAAGGGGCTTCCGAACTGATAAAATAATACTTCACAAATCAAGAAAATATAATTTTACCTGTATCACACATCTCTGTAGTGACAAACTGAACATCCTGTTCATTAGCACCACCACCAACTAAAACAAATAGCGTACGGCCAATCAGCATGCAGAAATTCAAAGTTCTCAATACGTCATTACAGTGTGACAGATAACGTTTTAAATAAATCTCCAGAACGCAAAATTCTCTCAAATAGTTAGTAGAAAACAAATAAAATAAACCACACAACAGTATATCGTTACGTAACGCACATTTTATGAGTAAATACTCTTTATTGCTTCTTTTTTTATATTTTCATCATTTTATTGCGTCATTTTCATGTTTAAAAGATTTTTTCTGAATAGATGGAAATTTGACTAAAAAAGTATATTTAAGTTCGCGTCTAAAAGAACTACCATAGATCGGGAAATTATCATTTTTTGTCCGTTGAAAATCCTATCTCAATAAGTGGTTCCTCTTGCCGCTTTCGAACGTTGAAATATTCTGCTCTGATCCAGCGTAATTCCGCTCTTCGAACTTAGTGTGTACCTTTTAAAAACTAAAACAATATTTTGGCAGAAAATGACTGTATTAAGTATTTGTTTTTTCAGCTCGAAACTTTGTCTCCCGACTGGTCAGGAGCATATACTCGGCGGTCTGTACACCAGCGTGGCGTGCTTACGTTTCGTAGATAATCCGTTGACCTTGTACTTTATTAATCGACACGTAAAAATTATTTGTATCGCTCAGAACTCTTACGTATGATGTATTCAGGAGGGAGAAATTTTCTAATTTCAGGGTTACTATTGAGATAACTCATTTCATACACAATTATATTCTGCTCATATTAGTTCTAACTTAGAACAGCTAAACTATATAGTAAGTCATTGTACTTCGTCATTGTAGCAATGGAGGAAGTTGTATTTTGTGTGTGGTTTCCATTAATTCACACTTCGTGTGTCAAAGGTCGTCCTTTATGTTCGATGGGTTCCGCTTTAAACGTCAAGTTGGCTATATACAAGAAAATGCGTAAATATACTATCAAAATTTAAATTACCTCTACGCAGAGGTGGTTAAGGGGAGTCTACCAGGTGTGTAAATATGAAACCGGAATTTGTGCATAGACGGCGTTACCTGTCACTGTGGTTACCGTAAAACAGCGTCCTTGGCGCCACTTGCTTGTTTTAACTGCTGATAACGATTTGCAACTCACAACCAGACAAGTTTCATGTCATAGTGTAGTGTTTAATAGCGTTGAACATGGCGCAATTTGTACCTACAAACTACGATGTGCGGACAGCATTGATTTCTTGTTACCATTTGAAGAAAACTGCTGCAGAATCGGATCGCATGCTTGTCAAAGCTTACGGTGATCATGCTCTTGGTAAGTCACAGTGCTATGCGTGGTTTACAAAATTTAAAAGTGGCGATTTTGACGTGAGAAACAAAAAACGTGGATGACCACCGAAAAAGTTTGCAGACAGCGAATTGCAAGCTGTGTCGGATGAGGATGACGCTCAAACGCAACAACAACTCGAAGATCAATTAAATGTGACACAAGAAGCAGTTTCCATACGATTAAAAGCCATGGGCAAAATTCAGAAGGTGGGGAAATGGGTTCGACGTGCATTGACTGAACGACAGCAGGAAAACCGAAAAACCACTTGCGAAATTCTGCTCACCAGGTACAAGAGGAAATCATTTTTCCATCGAATTGTGACTGGTGACGAAAAGTGGATCTATTTCGAGAATCCTAAGCGTAACAGATCATGGGTAACTCCAGGAGAACCGGCGACATAGACTGCAAGGCCAAATCGCTATGGATGGAAGACAATGCTTTGTGTTTGGTGTGACCAGAAGGTGGGATCTATTATGAACTGCTGAAACCTGGCGAAACCGGTAATACCGAACGTTACCGACAACAAATGATCGATTTGCATCAAGTTTTGCGTGCAAATCGACCAGAATATGACCAAATACAACATAAAGGGATTGTGCTTCACGTTAATGCACCCTCCCACACAGCAAAACTGGTCAAGAAAACGACTGCGACGTTTGGCTGGGAAATCCTTCCGCATGTGGCTTAATCACCAGACTTGGCGCCTTCCGATTTTCACTTATTTGCATCCACGGGACACGCACTTGCTGACCAGCGCTTCACATCTTACGAAAATGGCTTGATGACTAGTTTGCAGCACAAGAGGCACAGTTTTTTTGGTCTGGCATCCACACATTGCCGGAACTATGGCAGAAATGTATCGCTAGCGATGGCCAATACTTCGAATAAAATACTTTTTAGCATTGTCATCCAATCACTGTGTCTTTTCTGTACATAAATTCCGGTTTCATATTTACGCACCTGGTAAATAGGCTGCATCCTAGGACCGCAAATCGTGTAGGAGCTCCCTAAGGACATATCGTTTATTTTTACTACTAAACAAAGTCTTTAGCCCAGGGCGTGAGTCAATAGCTGAGGGCACTGATTTCACGTAAAACAAGAATGTAGAATGTTTTCATGAAAGTGATGAAAGTATTTTAATAGAATATTTATATTCGCGATGTTATATATTTTCAATGTTATATAATTTATTCATAGAATAACTCTATTCTAAAATGTCAACTTCTAATTGCAACGCCAGAATTTTAACAAACTCAGTGCTGTGATATGATGTCATGTGGAAATACTAACTTTTTCTATAAACTTGATCAACAATCGGTCATTCTAGCTATGTTAATATTCAGTTGTTTCATACAGTTAGGAATATGAATAGAGGAAACCTTAGGCTGTTTTGTTGGAGAGGGGACTAAAGCCACGAGACGGAAGGGAGAGTCATTTCGGCCGTATTGACTGGCATATTTAAAGAACCACTTTTCTGAGTATTGAATCTCTGAGCTGCACACATCCTCCTATTGAAAAAGGCAATCCTCACAGTACTCGGTATAGAGGGACTCTAATGGGGCCACATAAGATGGCTGCTGATGAACCGGAATTTGGCTTCATGTGATGTCATGTATGTTCTCTATTTTCTTCCTAACTCTATGAGTTGTTTCTTTCAGGCAATTACAGTAAACATTAGATGGAACCCATATAAATAGTCGGAGCAGAAGTTTCGTCCATCTGCTGAAATTAGCTTACATATGCATGGTAGAAATGTTTGGGATATCTTAGAGAGCTGCTGTAGTCATCTGGAATTGCAAGTATTTATTTGAGTAATTATAATTGTGGTAATGTCAATGTATTCAGAGGAGCACTTATTGTGGTGAACCTACGTTGTTAATTATGATTTGGCATTTGATTCAACGATGATTGCGTATTCAGTAAGCCTCATTTATTATTCTGGAATTGCTATGTTGTTTGTTTTTTTAGAATAAGACATTCGGATTTATCGGCACGACTTTAGTATGTGTTTTCTGATATTCTGACCGAAGCTTTAACTCATTCCAAATGGCGCAGACAGGCTCTACTTTAAGTGCATCTGCTATGTTATAATAAATATAAACAATTTACTGCTTCTAATCAAACCTATGTATCAAAGTAAGAGTCACAAGATAATTTACGTGACGTAACTTGAATTTTCATTGATGACTGCTAGAGAAATTCGGTTCAGAATCAATGAATATAGTAGTATATTTGGAGCAATTTTTGGGATATTGTGCTAGTTGGAGAATAGATCCTTCAAACAAAGTAATTCTATTTATTTCACTTATTGGTCACGAACTCTATACCTTGTTAATTGACTTGACTGCTCCAGCATTACTACAAGATACAAGTTTTGAGGAGCTATCAATGTTATTAGTAGGTTACTTAGAAGAGAGTAAGAACATTATAGTGGAGCGCTACAAATTTCAGGCAAGCAGAATTTGAACAAGCAAAGGACTTTGTAATGAACCCAAAGAAACAGGCAGCTAGATATGAATATGGGGATATGTTAGATGAAATGATTCTAGATCAATTGGTTACGGGACTCTACAACGAAAGTACAAGGAAAAATTACTAGCTAACTCTAAACTTACTTTGCAACAGGCAATTGACACTCTAGTGATTGAGGAACAAGTCGAGGCAGACGCGAAATACTTTCGTCCAAAATTCGCATCAAGTAATGATTGCTACGAAATACGTATCGAAGTTAAATACAAGCTAAATATCTACAATTCAAAAGCTGTTAATTCTAATCCATGTAATCGTTTTTACTCAACATATGGTAGATGTCCCGCGATGTTCACGTACAGGCTACTGGCAGAACGTATGTTATAATAAATATAAACAATTTACTGCTTCTAATCAAACCTATGTATCAAAGTAAGAGTCACAAGATAATTTACGTGACGTAACTTGAATTTTCATTGATGACTGCTTGGGTAATAGTTCAGAAATAAAAAATAAAGATTCGATTATAAGATAAATCACTATCAATGAACATGTTATTATCATGCGAATACATACTGGTAATTATGAAAATCTCATGTCATGGTTAACTTTAGTTAATCTCGATCTCATGTTATCTTTCAATCCAGGTACATTTGAAAAAATCAACTGTCGGTGGGGGTATCATAGATATTATAGGAACAATGAAAGCTAACATAAAACTCAACAACAGGGAGATTGAAATATTATTCCATGCAGTCCCTTTTAATTTACGAAATATTGTATTATAACGACAAGGTTTAAATATGATTTGGCCGAACTGGCAAAGAATTTTCACAACCTCTATGATAGATATTAGTGTTGCTACCGACATTGTACAAACTATCCTGAAACACGTCAGGTTTTTGAATAAGGAGACATTATTTCACATTCTAAGGGTGTTATAGAATGAGATTCGAATATGTATAATACAATCAAAAAAGATCTAGAGAATCTAAAAGGTGGCCAGAAACAACTGTTGCTTTTTGTATCATCCTTTTCAAAATCGTATAATACATATATCATTAAAGTAAGAAAGTAATAGATATAAAACATATATCATTATTATTATTTGATTTCGATTTAAGGTTAACAGCAACGGGATTTTTATTTTCTATTAAAAATTATACAAAGTACCCGCCCATTGTTGAGGGGTAATTAAAATATAGTGGTAACACTAATAATTCTACTACTACAATTACTTCCACTGCAACTACTACTACATCTGCTACAACTACTACTACATCTACAACAACAATAACTGGTACTACAACCACTACTACAACTATTACTATAACTATAAGCAATACTATTATTATTATTAATATGAGTTACCCATACCGTACGTAATATACATAAAATAAAGTTTTAACAATTAATCAATCAGGATTTGAATAAAATCTTTAAAATATTTATTTATTCAATTTCATTATTTTTTAGATTAAAAATGTACAAAATATATATTTCATTGTTATAAGCAAAAAAAAATATTGTTTTTATTAACTAGATTGCCGCACAGACTCTTTCGGTGATTTAAAATACGTAAAGCCCCTGCACCTGACCCAAGGAATACGTATGCAAAATTTGATTATAACCAATGCAGGCATGTAGATTTAAATCGTGTTCAAACAAAGAAATCAGAGTTTCGGTTGTATTTAACTTACCTGCTCCATTTCCTTTATTATTAGATCTCTTAGTATCTGCATATCTATCCTCACTATCGCTGGATGCACTGGAAAGACAGCAAATTTGAGTTCTACGTTTTGTTATATATAATATTATTTCAAGACAAGTGTTAAAAAATTAGGTCCATTTTACGATCTTGAGGAGGATATTAAATTGTAAATGAAAACTAGACAATCTAGATTCTTAGCGAATATGAAGCGGGGAGGACATTTTAATTTATGAATAATAAGCGATCAAATTCAGCAAAATGATGCGGCAATATCTTTATCCTAAATAATATGTTTAACTTGTTCCAAAATATAACTAAACAAAACACACCCGATGTGCAACCTCTACTTGTTGAATTGACTCAATGTGGTGATGAAAAAAATGTTAGTTTTGTGAAAACGGTAAAATAGAGATTTGGTACGCGGGGTTACAGAATTTGTTGTAAATCCGAAGAACTTACCGAAACGGATTTACACTCCTACCTCCGGTATAGAGAAATGTGATTAAAGTTTGCTGAAAGGAAAGCAAATATAATGTTTGAAATAATTTTGTACCGATAGAAAACTCGAAAGAAATTGTGTTAAACAAGAGGAAAGATGTATGTCTACAAGCGAAATGCAGTTTCATACGGACTATAAGAAACAGAAGACTATACAGGTGTATAGCTCTTTTCAGTTCCGAATGCAGGTGGTCGAACAGCAAACTAACACATCAACAAACACGGACACAGACAACAGACACGCCAGTCCAATGGTGAATGCAGTGGTGCTTACTGAAGAAATGTCATGTGAATACAAGTCCTGAAGCGCTTTGCTATTCTCCTGCTTAATCGCCCAGCTACGAACGGGTAACAATAATAATAATAATAATCTTTATTAATGTGCTATGAACAGATATGCAAGTGCAGTATAAAACCAATGTAGCACAGGTCAAAAGATAATGCTGTAAATTATATCCGGTTACAGAACACCAGGATAGAATAATTATCATTTAGATTATAAAACACATTCTCCCAAGTATTTCATAATAAATATATACAAACTTTTCACCACCATTCTGGATATAGAAAAAAAAATACAGGGGCTGGTACAAGAGCCCTGAATCTACATTGTATGATTCTGAAGAAATATAAGTATAGTTGACAAATAATCGCATCATAAATATATAAAACAAGTTAGAGACAAGTCAGTCACTTAAGCAATTAAGAAATAGATAATTATAATAATAAATTGAAAGGGAGTACAAAAATTATGATAAGTGTTTTTCCCAAACTGTTTGAAACTAATTGTGCAGAGGACATTGAAGTATCTGTTTTCACGACATCTGAATGCTCCCCTTTCGCGGTCGATTGCTTCGAAGATTAAACAAAACGAGGAGAGAGAGAATTGACGCACCATGCAAGATGACAACGAACTGAACAAATGGGTATGGCTAGGTATGGCTATCCACATCTCCCCTACCCTGTGGCAGTCTTGGTATAATGCGCATGTTAATAAAGGTCAGTATTCCGATTAATTGAGTTCATCAAAATGTACTGTCACTGTCTTATCCTACGCATATTCACTCTAGCGTTGGCAGAATAATAACAAAGAAGATTATTGGGATATTAGTCATTATAATCTGTTTACTTATGACTTGTAGGCGACTGTGACTGGGATAGAGATGGGGGAGAATTGGAAGGGTAGCGGCCAAGGCCTTAATGTTCTATCCTGGCACGCGCCTGGTGAAACTGAGAGAAACCTTGGAAAAACTCAGTGAGGATGATCGCCGCGGGTTCGAATCCGCGTACCTACGTACGAGTCAACTGATTTGGTGTGAGTGTATCACTGCTTATATAGAATTTGTCCCGATGACGTTCTGGGCCTAAGATGTCTAAATACATAAAACAATTCAATTCGTGCCCCGATGAAATACCTAAGGAAAATATATAGCTCTTGTAATGTTTGGGAAAATATATAGCTCTCTCGTACAATAGAAGCCATTCCTCAGATGGTAGAGTAAAGGAATTAAAATCTCATACCAACTATCCTGTTCCGATTTGCTCTTTCAATCACTTCCCACCAAACGAATACAAGAATAGCGCCGTAATCAAACCAATATCTCCCTCCTTACCTACTGCACATAGTGGAAATAACATATTTATTTAATGCTCTGGGAACGTACGTTGCAGATTTTGGGAGCTATATTATTTCGGGGAATTGCACAGCTATAATTTTCAAAGAATTTATTGATTTGTTATTAATTTGCTAAACGAGCTTCTAAGGACTGAAAGTCGTTTTTTTTGGTAAAGTAGGTTCCGAAACACTCCATTCAATGGACTCCAGCAGGAATTGAACCCGTGACCACGTGCATTGAAAGCGAGCATGCTAACCTCTCGGCCACTCCGAGTTCTCATTGTCTTTGTGTTAAGGATATAAGATCGCTTCGGAAGTGAATATTACTTCCTCATACTGTAAATGTCTGTATATTATTCTTTATTCAATTGAATTGATTTAATTTACGGCTTTCAGGCACCTAAGACCCAGGCTGGAATAGGGAAGGTGAAATATTACAGAAAGATGCCAGCCAGAGCCTAAGTTGAATTTGCCATCCCGGCATTTGCCTGGTGTGACTAAGGAAAAACCTGGACAGACCTCATTCATCATGGTGGGCCGCTGGGATTGAACTTATGATCTCCCCAACGCTAAGCCAACGCTCTACCACCGAGCTATGCCAGTTCTTTTGTAATTATACTTTGTGCTTTCTCTGTTCAATTGGCGTGAACGGGATTCGAACTCATTTTACGGTTACTAATACGGCATGCTAACCTCTGGAAACATCGTGTAATTACCTTAAAAGAACGACAATGGACAATGTGCAACACAATGTGTTACATTAAATATAGACTTCTCACTACCCTTCCAAGACCAATGAGTCGTATTACGTCATGCATCTTCCATTGAAATAGGAAAAATAGTCTCTGGCATATTCCTTTCCTTAATAGAAAATCAACTAACAGGTATCGCGTCCTTCCCTTACACTTTCTTTCATAAAGGCCTTATATAGTGTTCGAATCATATTCAGCATTGAAAACACTACTTTGGACAACGTATTGTGTAAACACGAGTGTTTTGGTGATACCAGCGCCATCACAACAAATGCATTCCCAACTGAACCAAGCTTTAGCAACATCAATATTTACAAACAAAACATTGAAATTCAGTTATGTCTTTACCTGAACCATTTTCTATGGAGAAAGGAGGTATATTCTTGTTATAATCATCTGTAATGTTCAAAAGGAGTTCAAGGTCTAACTTTTCTTCTGAACCTCAAATCTTAATGATGAAACTACGAAATAAAGAAATGCTTGTGTCAATAGCAAACAATATGATATAATTTACTTGTGATATTTTCCAAACACTTTTTCTCTGATTCAATCCCCCTTCATATTTACTTTTTAAATAGCTTTAAAGTGATTACATAAAATATTAAACACAACTAAACTTATTCAACAGAAAAATAATCACCATATGCCATGTAAAATGAAGGATCTTATTATGTTAATCAACGTATGTTTGCTTTGTACTTATCAGTTCTAAACAAAACCAATGTCATACGAGGCTAGTTACGTGTTGGGTTGTTTACTACTATTGAATGCCAACCTAAATGTCTAAGGTGTAGGCACATTTGCTGGTATCTTAATATCTAGTTTACCCAGAACAATGGAGCACAGGAAACTACTCGACAACCTCGGTATACTCGTGACAAGACGAAGTTCATAATTCATTCTTAACGTGTCGTGTTCCCTACTTATGAGATGATCCATTAAAGACGTTAGACGACAATTATTATGAACAATTTTGAACAAAACTACTGATAGTATTGGGATTCAAGTTAGGCGTCTTTTGCGGTAATGCGAACTGAGAACCCCCACGTTACGCAAAAATAATCATTTTTATACTTGGATGAAAAAGTAGTGTGCTTTATTAATACAAATTCTACAAAAAATCTACAACCTATATATTTGTGTTAATATAACAGTAATTAAGTAATTTAAATTTTCGCGGATATTAATATAACATTTTTTAAAAATAGTAAAACTGCGCAATGGCCAAATGTAATACCCACTGCGCCCTATCGTATGTAACTAATAGGACAGTGTACTTCGTTTGAAAAGTAGTAGCAACCGAGAAAATCTTCGTGTCATATAAACTGCAGTTGCAGGTGGTAGAAAAATGATACACAGTTCTGTGTAACATATTGGTCGAGAGAGATGTACATGATTGTAAAAGTCATCCAACCCTCCTTTTTTCACGAAATTAGCAGCAATAAATTCCCTACCAAACTTTATGCATCTAAGTTCCTTACTAAGTGAAATGGTGTTCAAAACAGGGATGGTGCAAGTGGCTTTTTGTAGTTCCTCAAGTAAGAACAATGTTTCTATATGGAGGGCATACAGCCTCGTGGACCATTGTTAGAGATATGTCGCTGAAGACATAGTTCAATTATGGGTCATTTTATGTGAAATCAACATAGTTTTTTAACAAAATTCTACCTCACCGTCTCTGATTTCTGTGATTTTTTGTTTATTGTTGGTAATCGTTGAGAATATTAAAAATTATTTTTATTTTCAGAATTTTTTGACTCACTGGTTTTAATTTTATGAAAAGTTCAAAATTCCCCAAAAGTCCCATTTTCCGTTACGAAAGTTCTTATAATTCTGCAATGCCTGGTGCTAGAGAGCTCGGACAGGACTCATTTTAAAACTCTTGTAATAAGGTTTTATTTGATATGATAGGCAACTGGGTGACACAACATTTTGTACCCCAAAAATAAAAGAAAAACGCTTTTCTCAAAATTTGACTTCTCGATTTTTTTTTAATTCTTACGTATTGGTGATATACATACCTACGCCTACCATGAAAATTGTATTATTGGACGATAATGGGATCATGAGATATAAATTATTTTCGTTATATTGCTGGGTAAGAAAATGTATTGACGTTCTATATTAAGATAAAAAAAACCTTCGGTAAACGTTTTGGGGTCATTTTAGTCATTAATGACTTCGAACCGTCTCCAAATATCCGTGCCCCAGTCGGGATTCGAACCCGGAATCCTGGAGTTGCTAGCCTGACGCCTCAAACCGAACGGCTACCAAGATTAGCTCCGTTTGAAGAATTTGAATTATTTATGGCCTTTAGCGTTAGGCATCTATGGCTCAGGCTGGGATGGGAGAGGAAAGGATGCAGTAAGAAGTCGGCTAGAGCTAA
>JAGDQP010034472.1:0-20093 GCA_022664845.1 Lepisma saccharinum | reverse complement strand
TTGAATGGAGGAGTTAAGGCATAACCTTTTCTTCCACTCAACCATTTGAACATTCTACATAAAATTTATGTTATATAAATAATTAAACACTACAAAATGTATAACTAAACACGAAAAAACAAACAAAAAATGGACACTAAAATTCATACTATATCAACTACAATTAAAAGTGAAGAAATATATAATATTACAATCATAAAGTGATTACTAAAAAAGAGAAAAATACTACCTAGAGAGTAAATAATAACAATAATAAAAATAATGATGATATATAATATAGTTTCGTGTTGATCTGTACATTCGTGTGTCTAGTGAGTCAGAGGAAATTGTGACTGGGATAAAAAGCAATTAAGGTTACGTCTAAATGTTAATAGAGAACCTGAGTCCCTGATGTGTGCAGGGATTTCGTTCCAAGCTCTAGTAGTATTCACAGTGAAAGATTTTGAGTAGTACTCTGATTTATGATTTGGCACTGAGAGTACCGTGTTCTCTTTAGGGCGGGTGTTTAAAGAGTGAGTGTCACTGAGAAATTTGAACCTGGATGACAAGTACGACGGTTTTTTCGTTGTGACTAATTTATAAAGTAAATTTAGAGTATGTTGACGGCGTCTCGTTTGAAGATCAAACCAGCCCAATTTATTATAATAGTGTGATAAATGGTCGAAGTACTTTGCGTTAAAGACGAAGCGGACACAGGCATTCTGGATGCGTTGTAAGCGTTTTGCTAGGTCCTCAGTAAGGTCCATGTAAGCAGCATTACAGTAATCCACTTGTGATATTACAAGGGATTGCACTAAAGTAGCTTTGATGGATTCGGGAAGAAAATTTTTTAAGCGGCGAAGAGAATGCAATGCGCCATACATGTTTACATGTTCTGTCCAGGTTAAGTGTTTGTTTATATATAGACCAAGGTAGTTTACGCTTTCACTTAAGGGAACTATAACGCCATTTATATCGAGGCCAGTGATGTTTACGGTGTTAAGGGAAGAAAGTATCTTCCGTGATCAGATTATAATGAATTTTGATTTCAATGGGTTAACTTCTAATCCATTTTCACGTGCAAAAGAACAGATGTTTCTAATATCGGATTTTAAGTACTGGAGTGAACTAACTATGCTCGATGGGTCAGACTAGATATAACATTGAACGTCATCAGCGTGTAAGTGATATTTGCTGGCTAGAATATTTTTAGGCAGGTCGTTTATACACAGAGAGAAAAGAAGCGGTCGTAAAATACTGCCTTGTGGGACACCACATGGAACAGGTATCCAGTTTGAATGTGTGTCGTTAGTGATAATTCTTTGCTTTCTATGTGAGAGATAGGATGTGTGCTTTCTAGATCCTTTATTTTATAAAGTTACACTGAAGTTTTCTTTAAGGTGAAATTAAAATTGAGAGTACCTTTCTCTCCTTATGACAAAACATTTTCTAAACAAAAACAAATTTCCCGAAAGCACGACAAATACCCTATTTGGAAAGCTTGAAGGACTAATAACAGCTTGTAGAACCTAGTCTTAATACTGACTGGAGATATCAAATTACTCCTCGAAGATGTCTAAGTACTCTGGCAGAGATTTCTCAAACAGATCCCACTAAGAAAATCTTGCAGAAAAACGAACACGTCCGCGAACGAATAAATTATCCTAAGGAACGAATAAATTAAGAAAATAACTTTATTCTGATTGACAGTTTGTGTTATAAATTAATTAATCTCCCGCACAAGACATATTTTAATGAATCAAGCCTCTTCTTCCGCCTTTTACATTCGATTCAGGAACTAGCAATACGATTTGGACCAGATTGATTAAATTTATTAAAGTCCTAAACGCGCTGGAGACTTCTAAGACGCAATGTACAGTTTTTTGGTAAAGTGGGCTCCGAACCACTTCACTGACTGGATCTTCGAATGACTTGAACACGTGACCACGCGCACAGAAAGCGAATGTGCTAACTACGATTAAAAAAAAAAAGTGAGCGTAAATGAAAAATCTTTTCAATATTTACCGTATTAGGCCTATTCCGTTTGTTGTTTATTCATTCCTATGAGCTCATTCCGGATCTTAACCAAGTTTCTCACATAATAATATACTTATGAATTTAAAGAGAATCTGTATTCTGGCTACAGTTATGAATTCTTTTACAATCATTTCTACGCAAGACGTATTTTCTTACTTGTTTCCAAAAAGGGGGAAGGAAATGTACTGACTTCAGTTACAAAACTTTCAGCAGAAAATTTTAATGTTTTAATATTTTTTGAAAAGTCTTTATTTTTTTTTAAATTTTGACCATGTATAACATCCAAGTCATTTAGTCTTCTAAACGCAAAATTTCAGAAATAATAATTATTAGTTCTCTGTGCATTAAAAAGAAAAAAGAGCGTCCAATTTTACAAGATGCGTAAAATTTTATTCTCCCGAGAAACGGAACTGTTGCAATCCTATTTTCATCTTCATAGTTCCTTCTTAACTTTTCCTGTTCTTACTAAAGAAAGAAAACAAATTACGAAAATGTTTCTTTCGTCATACATTGTAAAAGAAAACTTTTACAATTATACAGAAGTGCATTTGTAGTTATACAAGTTAGTAAAAACTCACCAAAGTTTTAGTTATATGTTTCTCACCCTGTAAGAAGATAACTTGGAAACCCTGCTCCCTGCAACCCCTTGTATTTCCCATTTCCCCCTACCTCTTGTCTCTTTCTAGGGTCCGTTGTCTCGTCCACCCCTCCCCCCAACTAAGATCACTACTATAACAACTCCTGTTAAGTTTCCGGTTTGTAGACTTTGATACCAAAAAAGAAGGTATCATTTAAAAAAAAAGATCCAATTAGGTAAAGGAAGATAGAGAAGCGTGGAATTGTGACGGCGAGGGCGGGGAGCAGTATCCCCTTCCATCACATTTGTCGTTCGCCACCCTCTACTTCTATAAATGTATACTCTCTACCACGCCTGCTTAAATCCTCCCTTGAACTTCGTAAGGAGATGTTAGGTCATTGTTATGCGGTACATCGCAAAGTATTATGGAGGGTCGTTGATTCAACCAAGTTATCTTTTACTTACATGTTGTATATCTATTTCACTAGAAAATCTCAAAAATAAAAGTGCAGGAGAAACTTGCAACTTCTATAACAGTTACAGTTTCTCATTTTAAATCTTAATGGCAAATTCTTTTTATCTGTTGAGTGTGTGTGTGTATGACTTTTTCTTGTGTGTTTTTTTTTAAAACAGAAATTTTAACTGCTTTTTCACACATCATTTCTGTGTCTATTTCCAAGCAACAAAAACATTTTATAGTAGCAGTTTTATTTTTTACTGTCTCCATAATCCACTTCCGGAAGCCACAGAGAACTTTAAAATATTTAGCTTTTTTCTTCAGTTAAACGACCTGCATATAAACACATATTTATACATGTATAACGCATTTTTTTTTTTAAAAAAAATAAGGTAATTGCTTTAAATTTCTTTGGCTAACTCACACTACCCAATACATGTGAACATACAATAATATTATGCACATTTATATGTATTTCTGTCTTGTTGTGTGTGCAAATACACTTAAAATAGAGCAAAGAGTATTAATTTTCTTGATGTTGACAAGATATCACCCCCTGTGCGAAGAATTCACACCAGGACGTCGCGCTGGTAGGATGAAGTTAGTGTTCTCATTTCTGACTAACTTCTAAAGTAAACAACATGTTATTAGCTTATCACAACGTCTTATTACAGAAACCCTCTGAGAATACAATCCACGCACCGTTTTTCCTCTACCTTGTAAAGAAAATCATCCATCAATGAAAAGAGAGTGCTGTAAAACCGTAGGAGTGTTACACTTCTCAATATATCAAATCGTTATTGATATTTAAAAAAAAACTAGCTTCGATATTGTACCTTGCTGATATTCGATATATCGATACTTAGATTCGATATTGAGGTTCGATATATCATTAAATGGAAAATATCTAATGTAAACGCAATTTTTCGGTACTATATTAATTGTTCTATATGCGTTCTGTTTATCTTGTGTCCTTCTCGTTTTGTATACACGAGCAGAGATGCAACTAGGGGCGGAACAAAGGGGCATGTGCCCCGGGCGCCGGGCTGCGGTGCTAAGTAAAGATAAGAAGGGGTCGTGGTACGCTTTTCGCTCCGAAGGGATGCCAAAATCGGAATCTCTTACCACTTGCAAACATACAAGCTGTGTACGAATGTATGTTTTTGGATTGTTACATACTTGTGAAACATCACAATAGAATTTTTATTTGTTGTTTAAAACATAGATGTATCGTGATCTTTAACTAATTAAGAGAAAATCCTAGTTTGAATTCCTGTTGTTGCTTAGGTGACCAAACGTAGGCTTAAGCCTTCGTTAAGAAATATAAGCTCAACTGTATAATACGAGGTATGTTAAAAAGTATCCAACCATGTTCAATATCTTAACAACTGGTCACGCGATCTTGATGTGCTACCGTGTGGGTATTCAGTCGGCTATGAGACGTCACGGAGTGACAATCACATCCCCAATGACCGAACGAATCGCAATGATCGCACTGAACTATAATCAATGAAAATCGGAATATTGGAATGATCTATTTCAACACCACGTGTAAACTCATTCACTATTCATTACCAATCGGGAGGAGCTGGGTTTGATTTACCTCATGCATACGTCATCAATTACCCTTTCGTGACTAATGGTAAACAGAATGCGAACTATCAATAGTTGCAGAGAGGAGAACGCTTCTTTTTTAATCAAGTCGCTTTTATATACTTACTTTCCTATTTTGGAAATGATGTTATAACACAGGTATTATGTGAGAGTAAGGTTTCATTGATCTTTTCATGTTAGTTACTCCATTGAATAGCTCGGAAGCGATTTATCTGTGGTGATAATCATAAAGTAAGAATTTTTTCCCAAGTGTATCCTTTTATGTAACAGCTCCAGAATGAAAACAACACAGGTATTTCCAGCCCACCAAGATGAAAATTATCGACTGTACATGACTAGAACTAGTGCCTAACACGACGAGTATTCGGAGACTGGACAGCAAAGTCCCTGATTTGAATCCGATACAAAATTTATTAAACTACCTGGAACATCGACAAAAGACATCCGATCACTATGACGGAATTTTTGGAGTATGCAATAGGTGTTATTTACACTAGCGTAGTGATGAAGTGCATGCCAGACTAAACTCCCTAGTCTCATTTGGTCAACGGAAGGATTTAGTCACTATTAAGTAAGATATGCAAGGAGGGGGGAGGGGGTATATTTTTGTCTACTCAACGTATCAGAAGTTATGTAATTATGAACCTTGTTAAGTTCACACTATTTGTTTCAAAATATGTTATTGACTTTTAAACTTTCCTGAATGGCAATTTTATGAAGTGCGTTCAATAAGCATCCAGACACCAGAATAATTTCATTAAAAATTAATAATAAAGATATGAATTTATTACCGTTTCTCACGTATTTACCAATGAAAGAAAAAATATTTACAACATTCAATGAGATCACTTTCGCATGATTCAGCTCCCGTAGTTGTAGAAATTTGTTCAGAGAATTGCTCGAGTCACAGTTTCATATTTTAAGTGTTCTTTTGAGGTTTATTTTCTTTCTTTTATTTTTCACAGGAAAAATATCTTTTTCAATTTTTTTTTTATGAGAATTTTCTCTTAGGGACTAAAATCCAATCATCCTTGTTCCAGGAAGAAAAGTAGAGTTCGGGAAGAGGAGGTATGAAAAGCAGGAAGTTCAGGGGCGGAGGGCTAGAAGTTGGAGAAGTAGCAACGAAGGGAGATAAGGACGCTTGTGCGTAATAGCAAGCAGAGCCCATTGGGAAATATGGCGCTCATACTGAACTGAAGTATGCACACACACCAACATACGCATAGTATTGCTTATATAGAAAGTATCGCCACCAAAAGATTCCTTAGCAAACTGTAGAGGTCTCACAAGGCCCCCCTCACTCCGGACTCGTCGAAGAATCCCCCCCACCCTTCCACTTACCACTACCGTTAGGAGTTCATGAACGATCTTGCGTATTCCTACATTCTGTTCTTATTTTTCATCTCGTTGGTTTTTTTTGGGGAGGGACGTCGGGTGGAAGGGGGAGGTGGTTGAAAATAGTCACGTCATTTCCTGTTCTGAGAAACTTCCTAGACTTGCAGGGGGGGGGGGATTTTTTTCTCTTCCTTCTGGGAGCAGGAGGGCGTAGGAAGGAAATTCTGCAACTTCCGTTCCAGGCGCGATTTTCAGTTTGTGTTATCGCTGGTCCATGAGGTACAATAACGGCTTCGAATCTTCGCTCCGGGAGCCTCTCTTCTCACAGATCTGCCTTTTTCCTCCCCGACTGTCCTTCCCCCCTTCCCCCCCCTTCTACATGTTCTGTGCTTTTATAGAAAGATCTCCTCACTGTACGCTTTTCGTACAAAATTTCATTCTTAGCATTCTCTTCGTTTTGAGGAAAATACCACTTAAGTGCAATGCACAAAATATATTCTATACACAATAAAATTACAATTAAACAGTGCATCTTTTTGTCCATAACTTTTGGATGAACTGCTTTTTTTTTTTAATTTTAAAGAAATTATGGTAATTTGGTGGTCATCACGTGAAAGTGAGCAAGGGTCAGAGAGACATTTTTTGCTGATGCATTGCGAAATTTTTCTACCGTATCTGATGTGATCTTTTAAAAGGAAAGAGTACAAGTCTGTACTTTTACGAACCAGTCATTTGTCCCAAACAATTTCAAAGAGGGTTAACTGAATCTTAAGAAATTTCCACTATTTACAAAATCCAAATATCAAGAAATATATGTTTAAAACAAATAGAAACTATCAGATTAAAACAAAAAGAGAAGAGTAACAATACCTTAAAAATAATCGAGTCCGTTTTATGTCTCCTATATGAAAAATATACCTAACCCTGTTTTTTAATATTTCCATATGATTTGGAATATTTCCATGTTGTTCTTTTTAGAATATTACCGTGTGATTTGGGATATTTACATACGATATGGAATATTTCCATGATTTTTAAAATATTTACATGCGTTTTGGAATATTTCCATGTAAGTTGGAATATTTACATGTTTTAAAAGTATATTTACATGTGATTTTAAATATTTCCATATGATTTGGAATATATCCATTTTGTTTAAAGAATATTTCCATAAGATTTGAAATTTTGCCATGAAAGCACAGATGTCGACAAGATAAATTACAGTATAGTACGCCTACAAGTTTCGTATCTCCAATTTGTATCAGGATAGTTATCAACCCGAATAATTTAGAAACGTTAACTCTATCGCTGAGAATTACTAACTTCAGAAAAATTCCGTAACTACGTTCTTCAACTTTTTTTTTATGTGCGGAGTGAATCTAAGAACTACACACGTTGATCTTAGGAAAGAAAGAAAAAGATCTGTCGGAGAAAAGCATGTGGCACAGCGGTAACCACAATTTGCACGGTGTTTGTAATTCTTGTCGATAGTCGATATGAAGTGTTTCTAGTTAATTTATGAGCTGCGAAAAATACTTATTGTTGTTTTCTGAAGGTGATATTTTCAAACAATTGAAACGACATTTTCCTAAGTGCTCGCTGTTCTTCTTAGATGAGCGATACTGAGATATGCGAAAATATGTGTATTGAAAAAAAAAAAATCACACCAATGATTGATAAAAGCATTAATTCTTTCGTACTGGAAACGTAGGTCTGCAGATTAGTAGAATACAGTGAATAGAAAAGACCGTATTTTTCAGTAAAACGACAAATTCAAAAGTCACGTGAAGGTGATACAGACGAGTGAAATAACTCATTGTTTTCGGTTTAATAGATTCTCTTTGCAAATTTACAAACAAAAGCCAATGGTCATCATTCAAAAGAAAAGAAACTAAAGGTTGCTAAAGCTGAACATAAATGAAAAATGTTCGAGAAAAACTCTGCAATAGATCGAATTGTGATTAATATTCTAAACGAGTTTGTGAGCTTCTTAAAGACACAGATTCTTAAAGACACACTATTTTCAATTTGTAGAAGCGAACATTTCTTAAAAACTGGAGGGTCCGGAGACTGGAGAGGAGGCTAGCCGGCTCATCTACCACTTACGGCTAACCAAAAATTGACACCAACGACCAGAAATTTTCTTTGGCATTGCCACTTTCTCAAAGTAGATGGCAAAAGCTTGAACTCCTTCTTCCCATTGAACGTATTGCGCGACCCCAGAGAGAGAAAAGAAGCAAGAAAAAAGAGAACGGAAGAGTAGAATATTAAAAAAAAGAAGTGTCAACGTTTGAAAAGAAAACCACGAAAAACTGGACAAGATTCCCTTCAATGTTTGTGATTTAGACATGAACATGGGATGACGGAAAGACGTTATGTTCAGAGCGACTATATAGCCCACTGATAGAACAAGGGTCAGTGCGCACTCTCGCGAACATGTTTACCATTGGCTTTACCAACGGACACAAAACATCCTCCGCGACAATACACTTGTACATTTGAGAGCGTAATATTCAGAATGAGACTTACCGAGCCGCTGTAGATCAGCGGTAGAGCGTTGGCGTAGCATTCGGAAGGTCGTGGATTCAATCCCAGCGGCCGACCATCCTGACTGAGGTTTTCCAGTTTTTTTCTGTCACACCAGGCAAAATGACATTTTAAACATAGGCCCTGGTCGACAACTTCTGCATCCTTTCCCTTCCCTTATCCCGGCCTGAGCCTTAGATGCCTAACGACCATAAATAAAATTCAAATTAAAAATTCAGAGACATGAGACTTAAATAACCGATAAAAAGTTACCATACAAAAGTTGCAAATTAACACAAGAACAATTTTTAAAATGTTTTCTGCAAAAACATTTCTTGCAGTGGTGTTTGAACAATCCTGTGCTGATCTGAAAGCCAAGTTTGTACAAATTACTTGCTCGTTATGAAGGATACCACTACGTGACGCCAACGCAGAGACTAGCAAAAAAATAATAATTAATATACTTTCTTTCTTATTAATTTTAACTTAATAAAAATTCTCATATTTACTACTTTCTTACAAGATTTTCAATATAGTTACATATACGAATGGATTAAGCTACACATCTGGTTCTTACATCTTTATTTCACAATATAAAGTGTAACACTTGGCTCTTACACCTTTATTTCACCATGTAAAGTATTACATCTAATTCTTGCATTTTCGTTTTATCACAAGGGAACATCTGGTGTTTGAATTTGTGTTCTTGTATTGTATGTATTTGGGATAACTTTAAACTCACTCAGATACAGAAACAAAAGCTACTAAAGATGTTCCCCAATAACAGTACAAAAACAATATACAAATAGGATATTTTGATTAACAGACTTTCATACACGGAGTTCGTTTAATTGGACACTGAAATGGCGAATTAGGGCACGATAATTGGTGCCCTAGTACCATACAGCTGAAATTCACCACTACTTTTAAAAGGTGAAAACAAGCAAGGAAATTTTAATGAAGTTCTATGCCTAAAACACCTCATTTTCGGGCTAATTACCTTTGTAAACTGGAATGTTTAGGATTTTATTTCACTATCGTAAACCACATGTCTGAAAAGTTCTCAAGGCAGTGCCGGATCTAGAAATTTCCCTATGGGGGGCAAAGTTCAATTTTGTCACCCCTTCTACCGTCCTTTTGCTCCCTTTCTATCGTTTTTTTTTTTAGCCAAACAACACGACCGTCCGATGCGACGGCCACAACATTGTCTCGCATCACGTAGTGCACCTTTGTTATCTTCTCTGGAGCCTGTCGTGGCATCGTTATTACTAACTCCAGTACGGCATTAGAGCTGCCTATCTGACTTAAATGGCGGTTTTCAATTTTAAAGATGAAGCTAGGTTGTATGGAATAACATTAAAAACATGTCTTAGCGCGTCGGTATGGAAATTTTGAACACGTTTAGGTCAATTTCAATATAGGCAATTTTACTTCCTTTTTTATTTTAGAATCTTTTATTTTTTATTTTTAGCTGTTTCCCGCCCCTAAACGTGCTGCTCGGGGCGCTTGTCCCCTTTACCCCCCTAAATCCGGCACTGTTTGGAGGAATAGTAATAACACTTGCAATTTAGTTGCAAACTTTCTGAAGAGCTCCTGGAGACGAAAGCTCCTCTAAAACACTGAACATAGCAATCAACACAGATCGATCTTTGTCTCTTTCAAGTATATTCATATATATTAACTTTTCCGTTTCTTGGAGAATAGAGACACTCGCGAAGGCTGACTTTGTTCATTCGTGATATAGTTAATTTCAATCTATGTTTGCTTTAAAAAACATATTCTTATACACTGAAAAAAAAATATGCGGACGGAGGAGAAATTGATGGGCAAAAGGTAAGAAAATGGGCAGCAAACGAAAAAGAAAGAATTGAAAATGGCATCCAACAGGGAGCGCTACGGTACAGTAAGGGCGAAAACCAAAGGAAGATATCTGCTACTGCACATGTACATGTGCGTATGTATGTATGTGTGTGTGTGTGTGTGTGTGTGTGTGTGTGAGAGAGAGAGAGAGAGAGAGAGAGAGAATGAGAGAGGAAACTGATAAAGAGTCGGAGACCAAAATTTAATAATTTCAGCCATTCTCGTGCACCAGCTGTGCAGCCCAACTTTCTTTGAAGCAATCTCATCATAACATTCCCCTCCCCCCTTCCCTTAAACCCACACCATTCAAGGCAACATTCAAATATTTTTTTCCTTCTTCTTCCTCCTCCACCCTCTTCTTGGAATCTCCCAGTATGTTCTCAAATGACTTAATTAGTTTCCATTTGTCTTAAGAGGAATAAGCCACAGGGAAACCAAATGGGGAGAGGGGGCAAATGGTTACCTAGAGAAATAGAGGATTTGTTATTTTCCCTTTGCCTGCTACACAAGAAAATATTAAAACAAACAGAAATAAGGAAATTAAATCTCATCCTGGTTTTCCTTTTTTTAAATAGAAAATTTCTTAATGAAGAAAATTACATCAAGAGTACAGGTTAATTTCTGGCTATTCTACTATTATTTCACCCTCTCACGCACGAATTAAGAAATTGTCTTTGTAGGAGGGGCCCTGGAGTTTTGTAGAGGACTGCGAATTTTGTCTCTGTACAAGAAACCTATACAAATTTACAAAATACGTACTATTAACATTTAAATTAAACTACATTTTCATATAAATCAGAAATTCCAAGGGGGTTTGAACCCCTGTGACCTCTACAGATATGTCCATACTCTCTAACATCGTTCTTCTCTTTGAAATGCTTTTTTTATATCATATCCAGTAAAATTGCGTTCCACACTATACTTTAAGTAACCTTAATTTCACCATAATATCAAACAGGACATCTTAGAAATTTTAGTCTATTGATTAATTAACTCGAAAAGTTTGAAACAATCTTATAATGCTATTCCTTAAAAGTTCGAATGGTATTAATAAACGATTGTTGATTGAACGAGCTGGTGAGCTTCTGTGGACAGGACCTACAGCTTTTGGTAAAGTTGGCTCCGAATCACTCCGTTTATCCCGGCGGCAATTGAACACGGGATCAAGGGCACAGAATGGGAGTGTGCTAACCACTCAGTCATTAGTTAAACGAGTGCATACATTTGAAAATCGCCGAGAATAGTGACAATGTTCTGTAATCCACCAACCATAGACGTCAGACGGATAGGTGTGGAAAAGATTGCTTTAGAGATAAGTAGAGACTGTGTACCTGCATTCTACCTCGCACTGAAACCCGTTCGTGACCCAAATGTCACGTTAATAGTGGACCTACGCGTTTGATGATGACCGAAATCACAATTTAAACAACCAAACATTTGAAAACAAACAAAAAGTATTATTAATTACATACAAACATATAAGTAAAAAAAAAAAAAAACTCAGCAGCCATTATGCACACTCAGATTCACTGAAAATACTCACTTGTCAGTACATTTTTTTCTGAATTAAAAACTTGCACTATACAGCAACAATGTATTGCACCTACAAGTCGCAGCTCACTTGGCAGACCGTTGGCTTTGCATTCGAAAGGTCCTGGATTCGATACCAGAGGCCGAATATCCTGACTGAGATTTTTCCAGGATTTCCCCTATCATACCAGGAAAATACCGGGATGGTACCTTTAACTTGAGCCGTGGCTAACTCTTTTCCGCATCCTTTCCTCTACCTTATCCTGGCTTGAGGTAGGCGCGAACCCAGAGGGGGCGTTGAGGCAAACGCCCTCCTCGAGATCTTCAGTTATATAAACAGTTTTACAAAAAAGACAAAAATCCCGGTGTGATTCACAAAAGTCTTGCTATTAGCACCAAGAGTGCTTTGCTCTCAACAGTGACAATACATATAGATAAAGAGAAACAGTGTTATAGACAGCGAACATAAATATTGTGTGTTTCTCATACTTTCCATCGAATAGCCCCCCGCAAAATTTTGCCCTGGGTCCGCCACTAGCCTGGGCCACAGGTGCCTTAAGGTCATAAATAAACTCAATTCAAATCATTTATAAATTTATATTTGCGGTATTTGTTCTGTTTTTAAAACAGATAATTAATAAAAGAAATAACTCTGAGTTTCAAACTTGTCATAAGTTTGTCGAAAATAATTTTTAATCTAGCACCCTCACGAAAAGAGAATATGTAGAAACGCATTTATTGATAATACAAATCAAATTCCTGAACACAAACCAATAGTGCACTATTTATTTTTATTGTAAAAAAGAAACAAATATCTGAAGATTTTAAAAAAAAAATGAAGAACGTGAAAACTCTACTACACCACGAACTAAGATGTAAGTAGATTTACCCGTACAACGCAATATTAACGGAAATATTACTGATCAAGCCTTGGCAGTTGGCAGAAAACAAAAGAACGTAATTCGACCGGTATTATGAGCACAAGGAAAAGAATGAAGGACAAATAAAAAGACGACAGCTCCTTTTATTAACTCAAACGCCTTTTACTACGTACTACAATTATAACAGTCCTCTTGTGTGCATATCTACCATTGTCTTCCGTCACACGCCAGTCAATGGAAGGAAATTTTAGAAGCAGAACACGACACAGAGAATAGGAAATACGTACTCTCTTTCGCTCCTTTGTAAAACCTATAGAAGTCGCCATGGACAATTACACCAGTATCACAGGAATGGCAATTTCTGTTAATACAGATGTAACGGAAATAGCAGAGCGACACACACACACACACACACACACAGAGAGAGAGAGAGAGAGAGTAATCAAGCTTTATCTGTGTTCTACGTCAACGTTTGCTTCGCACATACAATTCACTGCCAGCGCACACAAAAACATGGAAAAGCACAAGTATTATAATACCCACTGGCGTGGTGAAGGAAAAAATCGTAGTAGAGCATTTTGCCATTTTGAATTGATGATGCCCCCCCTCCCCCATAGCGCGCGCTTTACTCCTTCCGCTCCTCTTGTCTGCGTACTCTATCGCTCTTTTGTTTTCAAACGCGCGAAACGAGAGCGCTTGTAATGCATAACACTCATAATCACACAAATAGGCTTATTCCATGTCAAAAAAAAAAATGAAAAAAAAAACAATTGACATACAAATGTTATAAAAGCTAAGCACCAAAATTTACCACTTTCAACTTCCTCCGCGTTATATCCGCCTCCCCTTGCCCCTCTCTCATATTTCCCCTTCACATCACAATTCTCTCAATGTGAATGTCTCTTCTGTTTTCAAATATCTCCCCCACCTCTTTCCCTTGCTGTGTGTATAGTATTCCACATAATCTCAGATGCAAGCACAAAAATTCATATAACTGTGTGAATTATGAACCGCATTCATTATTCTAGTATTCCCTTACAGCCAATAAACTAAATGTGTCCATTTCACATTTACATTTTGTTTATTTGTGCACCGTTTCCTTTACAAAAAGTAAAAAAAACTGTAATTGTAATCGGAAACGTAATTGGATTTTTAAAACAAGAACAAAATTCAACTCTGGATTCTCAGGTTTATTCCAATTTGTAGCTACACAGAAAAGAAGAAAAAAAGAACAACATTTTTATTGGCAAGCGTCTACGTATTTTTCCTTTCTTGTTTTGAGTAAGCTTTTACGAGTGGTCAACAGATGTCCTTACGTGTAACTTCCTATATTCCGATAAATTTGAGCTGCATGATTGGTTCCGCTGACGAGAGCATACGCAGTCAATCACGTGAGCTGCTGATTGAATAACAGAGCCTAAATTAACCGGATCAAATATATACAAACATTGTGCTGAGAGACATCTGTTGATGAATTGTAAAAGCTTACCAAAACCACAACAAAAATTGTAGAGGTTTACCAATAAATTCGTAGGTGTATTCAACTCTCTGATACATATTTATTTTCCTTTTCCATTCTAGTCTAGTAGTATATACGTGTAACAAATAATAATTGTTCGGTTCACTATAGTTTGAATAATAAGAAATATATTTTGACTACAAAAAATTACGTGCTTGGTGCCACTCTCAGCAGTAATCAATAAAAGTTGTCTTGTTGTCATAGTAACTGAGAAGTGCAACAAAGAATATGAAAAAATAAAAATGCCTAAACCGGAATTTTCGTATTACGCTGAAAAGAGCCTCATGTTTAGAGAAAGAGCATGAAAGACACTAACCGGACTTCCCAACGGTAGGCAGAGCAAGATGATTTATCTTAGCATATACAAAAAAAACGTCATTCAAAATGATACCTCGAAACAATAATTCCAAATTCCGCTTTAAATCTTACTTATTTGAACCCGCAACTACTCACATAGAAAGCGATCTTGCTATAACTCGGATAACCACGGAATCCTTTCGTTCAGTTACAAGTGGTCTCCTGTTTTTAAGATTAAAAATAATAATAATAATAATAATTTTCGTTTTTGTAAAAAGAAAAAGTCTTAACATATTTTATTCCTCCCCCATGTCATCTTACACATAATTTGCATTAGACCTTAAATGGCACTAACACAACTTGAAAACCATTATCAAATATAATGTTTTTCTTTTATTTACTTTTTTTTAAAAAAAAAATACTTCACTTCAGGTATGTAATTAGAATTTTTTTGAGGAAGCCGCTCATGACTTATCCTTGGAGTGATTCCAAGCATATTCTTTGTATGAAATTATATAAGAAATTTGAATTTCTGGGGGGAGGGGTCCATGCCCTCAGACCCTTCTCTTGAATAAGTCCCTGGTTCAGTTATACGTGAACCGATAATAAGAAAGACAATTCCATTTCTGGCAACACTGAGTGACTATGCTAACAGCAACCATTTTATTTTTGTAAGTGAGCAGATAGGATCTGTGTGTGTGTGTGTGTGTATACGTACGTATGTGCCAGAGAGAGAGAGAGAGAGAGAGAGAGCAATGTATTCTAACCTTTCCCCCCTTCCTATTTCTCCTCCTATTTGATTTCCATTGAAATTTCCTTCTTTCCACGTTTTTCTCTTTCCTCTTTTTGGAAGTACTTTGTGGTCTGTGTTTTCCATACCTATTTCTCTGCCTCACCCCTACGACGCTTCCCATTTGCTGTACTCCTTAGTATCTCGAATCCTCCTCCTATCACAGAAATTCTTCTAGCCTTGAAAATTTAACTCTATTCACCAAACATCCTATTCCTAAGCACGCTGCTCCGTTTAGTTCCTTACTCATAAAAAGAAAACAGAAACTTCCCACATGAAAGAGGAAACTCTTACATATGTAAGAATCATCTCAGAGAGAAAGAGAGAGAGAGAGAAAAAAACAGATATTAAGGCAAACGGGAACAATCTAACATTAACTCTGTTCCTTGTTTGTTCGCTTGCTATATAATTCCATGTTCGTAATTTGTATTCAAATTTGCTAAAAAACTATTCTACTAGCAAGCTATGCACCAGATGTGATTCTCACGAGGGGAAGACTGACTCGAACTGAATTTCTAGATTTCCTTTCATTTGTAAATGCCTACGTCATCAACCCTAACTGAAAGATAGAGAACAAGGGAAATTAAAGCTTTGAGAAGAAATTTGTAGATTTTCTCATTAACAGATAAATCCAATCGTCACGTTTCTCTCTTCTTACAATTTGTTGGATAACAAGAGTTACAGGGGAACTGCTTGGTGAAACGCCATCAGGACTATACTTATGTAAATTAGCAGTTCTTTTACTCGGATCAAATCGAATTAGTATAGCACAGTGATTGTGGTTCCCAAAGTGAGGGTGGTGCCTCTTGTGAGGAGTGATAATGAGAAGTAGCCATTTTGAATTTGTAATAGGATGTTACAAAGATAAGATGTATTTATCTATGAGAGCGCTAGAGATATAGCATGTCACGAGGGCAGTAGCTTGGAAAAGATCGAAGCATAACAGTTATCCTTGACGCTGAATTGACGTGATCTTTGACGTCACCGCAAAAAAAGAATTTGTATACTTCCTAACTTCCTAACAACAAAATGTCGTTGGTTATTGAAGATGATGGGTTTTCTGCCCGAAGGCCCAGTGGCAAGGTGAGCCGATGGTGGTTTCCCATTGCCTTTCATTGCATGAAGATGACATTTAAAGAACGGGACCTATAGTTTATTTAACGTGGTCTAAGAATCACTTATGTCCCCACCAGGAATCGAACCCCACAATAAAAGATAAGAACAATGACGTAACATGTTACCGATAGCTCAGTGGCGGAGCATCTGTCCGGGACGTTAAAAGATCTGCCTTTGTTTCTCCCTAAAAAAAATCTTCTTTAGTTCATTTTTAACTGGAAAAATGGTAAATAAAAAAGAGAGAAATGTGTAGTTTGTCCTGACAATGAACGAATGCGGTCAATGTTGAAATTGGAATCATGTATTGTGCATACGTATTAACTGCATGTCGCATCCTGAAGAGACACATTTAAAACATTTGCTTATAAGCATGGAATCATGCACGCTAAAACAGCAATAAACACGCAAGATTCGGGTGAGTGGAGAAGCCTTAACCTGCCTTGAAGGACCTACTGTTTAAGCCAGAACACGAAGTATGAAGATTTAACATACTCAAATGTCACGAATTATGATACTGTAGTTTCAAGTACACGTAGTTAGTGAATATAGAATACAGCGAGGGCTCGTGATAATACGTTAAAGACAGTCTGCAACTGAGTTTTTAACACTTGCTAGCTTCTGAGAAGTTCAATAAACTTTTAAATACCATCACTACACACTCTGGTCACAAGATGTCCTGATGAACTCAGGTTCAGTCATTTTCTGCATTGAACTTTTTCGATACAGAGCAGCAAAAGTAACGAATTTAGCTCTTCTTTACGTAACTCCGTTGACTTACTTTCTAAAGCATTAAGCAAACATAGCGACGACCTGAGTTCTGCCCTCATACCAGCCATTTCTCAATTCTTTCCTACGTGGAATGTGTTGAGTGTACTCTAATTTGAGTGAAAGCTGTAGAAAACAAATGAATGCTGTAATTCTAGTAATAATCGCGAAGTCGCTTCACTCAGACGAGTGTTGTCAGGTGGAGGGAAATTTCCTGGAAAAAGGGGAAAACAGGGCCAAAAAAAAGGTAAAAGGAAAATAAATCGGGGAATTTTGTTGCATCTTTTTGGCACATTTTTTTAAAATTACCATTAATTTTTAAAGAAAACTTAGAATCCGGGAAATGTTTACAAAAAATGGGGAATTTTTTAGTATTTTGAGGGAAATATTGCGACAAGACCCTGGCAACACTGACTCAGACACACAAAATAGATTGGTAACACTGACAATTGGAGTGCTTAAAGAGGTGAACATCCACAGTACTTTTCTATTATGTCGAATAATGTTTATGCCAAATTTGGTGCGGATAGTATTAACGGTATGAGAGCAAATGGAATATTAAATTTTTAAAGCGCTTGGAAACATTCGCAACTGCGGCATCTACTCAAGACTGTTCCAGTGATTCTTAGTTAATCTAGCCAAGACTTTTTAAACGACACCTCAAACATGTCTCTACACCTTGTGGTTCATGAATTATATTTTTGGACACTGGTTGGTAACACTGACAACTGGGGTGCCTGGAGACGGGAACACCCAATTGTCGAATACTATTTATGCCAACTTTGGTGCTGATAGGTCTAACTGAGTGGAAGGAATTTGAAATTTTCCATTTAAAAAATGAGTTGGTAACACTGGCTTACTGCACCAATCAAGACATTTTGGGCGGATTTGACCTCATCTTGCTGAGACATTTCCAACGACATCTCAACCATCTTCGTAATCCTAGTACTTCTCGAGTTGAAAGTTTAGGACAAAAGGATAAAGTGGGATGTACAACTCACATTTGAGGTGGAAAAAACATGCCTTTGAAGTACAGAAGAAATGCATCTTTTGTACACTGTAAGGAGAAAGGTTTTTGTAAATGGTAATCCAAGTCGTATTCAAGAAATTTGTTTGAACAAATAGTTTAAGGAGAGATTCCTATACAAATGAGATTCTCAACAACGTTACATTCGAAATAAAATTCCCACTTAATATTTGTATTCGCGATTTTATCTTCCCTATTGCTACGAATTGCATACACCTTTTTCCCCCACTGTTCACCTCAGCCATACGCTTAATGCGCTTTTCAAAATGCAATTGAGTGATGGATGATTCGCACAAACCGGACAACTCCAAAACGTTAAATTTTCAGAGAACAGAAAAAAAAATTGTCTCTCATGTTTGTCTTACAACTAACCTACAATATTTGCATCTTTCACACCTACCAATTTGTCCTTATGTCTTCTCTAGGGTTTGTTAGAAAAAAAATAAATATTTAAATTTGGAGATATCCATTTTATCAAAAAACAGACCCTCTGCGCAAACGCAATATTTGTAGTTTCTATAACAAAGGGAAATAATGACTATTGTTACAAAAATTGTGCTTTTTTACAAGCAACCTACATGATATATGTCTAGTAAAAAGGTACAAAAATGTGTACTAATTTGTTTTTTGCAGAAACACTATATTTTCACATACTAATTTCAATGGGACACTATTGTAGAAACTTTTTCTGTCACTAGATGTCTCTGTAAGTTAAGGAAATAATATTGTTCTTATCTCTGAATGTCAATTCTCGGACTTTTCAACTTTTTTCACGGATATTTATTTCAATCTTTATCAGCATGTTAACAACGTGTCAACAAACTTATCTTCTTTTTCCCTTTTCTAGATTATTTTCAGCATTACTTTTCTTCTCGTATACTCTTTTTAGTACCTTTTCATTATCCATTCTTTACACCTATTCTCACCATTATTTCTTGTTCACAATTCACACCCCAATTTTTAGGTATTGGCACCCATTAGAGTTGAAATATTTTGTTATACTTTAATCTTTTCCAACCCCCCTTCCCATTCCTTTCGTTTCCTTTGCGTTTGTCTACCTCTATTTTCTTTACATTTTCCTCTTAGTTCTTCCAAAATGTTGCTTGATTCTTCGGTATCTGTAAGAAGAAATCTATAATCTGCAAATCTAAAGTCCTCTTTTCAACAGAGATTGACTAGCGGGAGAGCAGAGACGAGGCAAGAATGTTGCCATTCTTCCTCTATATCTCTCTTCTGTGTGTTGATGAGCGCGTCTCGGAGGAATGGCTTCGGGACAGCATCAGGAGAGAAACAATACTGAAATCTCCTTCCATTATATTAATAATAGCAGCGCTTAAACGAATGACGTTTTGTACTAAGCGAACTCAAGAAATGAAATTTGGCAACACTGAATGTGACGTATGGCTGAAACGTTACAAGGTAACTATAGCAACAACTGTCCTATCCTTGTTGGTGATCATGTAAACGAGATATGTTGATACTTTCTTTTGAAATATGAATCTGAATTTAATTTTTAAGGTCTTTAGTCAACTTTGGCTCAGGACGATTTGGAAATAGGATTTAAATACGTTTCGCACTAAACTATAGATAGACAGATAGAAATAGTCTTATAGTCCCTGGAACAAGGTCAAAATAATAAGTAGAGACGGCAGAAGTTTCTTGAATAAAGGTGTTTACAATTCTTGAGTAAAAATGTTTTAAAAAATCGTGACTACAAGGGTAAATTTCTTGAGTAGAAAAATTATAAATAATTGTTTCCAAAAGGGCCTAACGTTAAAAAAAA